>VDFB02117921.1:0-24618 GCA_007258455.2 Sequoia sempervirens | reverse complement strand
TCAAGGAGACAGATGCTTGGATCAACGAGACAAATGCTCAAAATAGGGAACAAATGCATGGAATGAGGAGACAAATGCTCGAAACGAGGAGATGGATGGTTAGACTGAGGAAATGGGTGTTCGGAACGGGCAAACGAGTGCTCAAAATGACTGAACGAAAGCTGAAAATGGCTGTTTGGGGGGCAGGTTCACCCAAGTTAGGGTAGGTTCACCCCTGTTAGGGGTAGGTTTTCCTATTTGGTGAAAGATAGACAATTTTGATAGAAACGGGCTGAAGAATGAATGAGACAAAGGGTAGGTTCGCCCCTGTTTAGGGCAGGTTCACCTATTTGGTGAAAATATAGACAATTCTAATAGAAATAGGCTAAAGAATGATTGAGACAAAGGGCAGGTTCGTCTCTATCAACAAACTTGAACTTGACTTAGATGAAAATGGCTATGGAAAAGGACTAAAAATACAACAAACAACAAGCATAAGGTAAGACTGACTTGACTCAATATAAATTCACTAGTTTCGCACAAAAAAGAGTCTAAATAGCACAATTCTAAGATTAGTATGAAGGGTATGGCCAACATAGTCCTCTAACTAGGCTAAACAAGGTAACTAGGGAGTCCTCGATATACTCTCGATATGTGAGGCACAAACTGTGAACACCATCCCATCACAAGCGTGAGTCGATAACCCTAGCAAGATACTAAAGGCTCAGACCAACTCTTCACGTCTATCTAGGTATCACCCTAGCTTCGACGCTCTACCAAACACGATGTGATTGGATTGGGGTACAACTTTGGCTCTCCCCCCTTTGTATACCCCGCTAATACACCTGGTTGGGATCGTCCCTTGGGGTGATGAATTCCCCAAGCAAGTCCCCCTAAAAAGAGAACACTAACCATTTTGAACTACTCCCTAGACTCACACGAAGTGCAAGGGGAAAGAGTGAACGAGATAGTGCCCCTTGGGTGACACAATGAACTTTCAAACATGAAAAACAATATGTTGACTCCCCCTAGTTAAACTATGTGCCTAAGTAGTATGAAAAATGAAAGACAAACAACTAACTAATAATTGGACCCGTCCATCTTGTAGCAAATATGTTAGAATTTTTTCTTTTCGATCTTCACCAAGCATGAAACAAGTTGCACAAATGTTAGTAAAAACTATCACAATCACCAACAGGATGGGTTAGGGGGTCAATATTAATCGAAATGGAAGAAAATAGAGTCTGAAAATGAATTTTAGATCATTGTTTTACCTTACAAAAGCCTCTATTCAGGATAGGTTCACCCCTGTAAGGGCAGGTTCACCTGTGGTAGGGCAGGTTCACCCATTTAACAAACTGAAGGTAGTTTCTATCTTTTGCATAGATGGGCGACTCTGCAAGGCAGGATCGCCCCTATTAAGGGCAGGTTCATCTAACTTGGGGTAGGTTCGCCCCTTTGAAGGGTAGGTTCACCCAACTATGGGTGGGGTTGCCTCTATCTTGGGCGGAGTCGCCTCTCTGCAACCTGAACCTACAAAATGTCAACAAACAAAAAACATAAAAAATAAGGGATCCATTTGTGGGTCCCACCGAGCATGCCAAAAATGTGATGTAGCGAAGTTTACCTATCATAAATGATGCAAAGAAGGAAACAACACTACACAACCTCAAGATTAACCTAGTTGAACTCAAACAATAAGAAAGATAAATAATTTTTTTTTTATCTCTGTTCAAGTTGATCTTTGGTTGGCCCTTTGATGGTTGATATTGTGTGCTCCTTGATGGAAAGAGTGCTAAAAGTGGATGCAAAATGATTTTAATGAAATGAAGATTCAAATGAAAGATGTGGGTATGTGAGAAAGTGGACAAAATGGATGCAGTGAAAGCTTGAAGCTTCAACAATGGAGGATAGATGCAAATGATTGAAGTTGCTTGAGAGATGAAGTTAAATGTGATTGTAAGTTGAATGCATAATGTGATAATGAATAGAAATCCTCTATATTTAGGGGAGAATTCTCTAGAGAATTCAATGGTCAAGATTGAGCCAACATGGCCAAGATGGAGGGCTATGGTGAGTTGAGGACTCACAAGCCCTCACATCTTTCCATGTGGAAATGAGATGGAAAAAGGACATGGTGAGGTGGAGAGGGTACAAGTGAGGTGGAGGTACTTGCAAATACCTTGGAAAGGGGAGAAAATTTTCTCAAAAAGGAACTTCTTGTCCCAATGTGGGAAGGATGTTGACATGTGATAAATTTTAGAATTCCTCACACATCATCACGGGGAAGAGAAAAATGGTTGGGATAATAAATATGAATTTTAAATTCACATGAGAAGCACCTCGTGGATAAGACAAGGTTCTTATGAAGGAAGTTGAAAAGTACCTTGTGGATGAGATAAGGTCCTTATAATAGAAGGTTCTTGACCCCGTGTGATTGATGTGACTTTTCAATGATCACATGGGGAAGAAGAGAGTCCTTGGAAAGATAAAATAGAATTTAAAATTCCATTAGGAAGGTCATGGGGATAATAAAAGGGATTTAATATTCCTTGGGAGATGAGAGAGTTGACCAAGGTATTGATTAGACTAGCTAATTAGTGATTAGAAGATAGTTAGTGGCTAATGAAGATTAGGAGCCAACTTGCAAAAGTTGAAGGATGTGACACATCCTAATCATGGATTATACATGTGCACATCCTTAATGATGGGATTAGGAAGTGGATTAGGATTAAGGAAAAGTGATGGAGGATGTGACATGTGAGGAATTAAATAAATGTATTATTTATTTAATTCTTTTGAGGAAAACGGGAATAAAGGGTAAGGCATTTAATTATTAACTTAATACCTTAGGGATTTAGAATAATTAAGAGTATCAATTAAATAATAGCAATATTACTTAATTGATGCAAGTAAGATGACATTTAGACGAACAGGGATAAATTTGGACCAATGTAAGTGTCCAAATTTAGTTGTCTACACTAGATACCAAATTCTAGGACTTGGACCTCGAACTTCCATACAACCTCCTCCTTAGTCAACCATGGATCCACACATGAAGGACATACCATCCACATACCATCAATGTCTCAAGTTTCCTCACAAAGGCACTAAAATTACAGTCGTAAGAGATCCTGACCCCTTTCAATATTGCAGTAATTTGAGAGGGACTACTCAATTCCAAGTGCCTGTCAACCAAGAGGCCTCATCATCTTGCTACATTGATCTATCTTCATTGACCAAGTCATCCACTTCATTTACCACACCATCAAACCCCAAGTTCCAAGTCCATGACATGGGATGTGGAGAATACCGTATGGATAATTTATTGAAGAACGACAATGCTAATGCTACTAAGAAAGATCAAAATCTAATAATGTTATCAAGACAACTGTAGAAGGAATAAAAAAAAGATGGTTTTGCTTGGATTGAAACCTTTTGGGACCCTAATGATACATCAGCCTTTGCCATATCTACTTTTGCTCAAACTTTTCATATCCATGACAACCCCATGTTCGACCAGGACATTTACGATAACACACTCTTTGATCATGACCCCACTGAGGATATCCAATCATCATCCTTCCATCCCACCTACTCTAGGTTAGGATAAGTATCTTCTACTGTTGCATCTACCAAGTCACCTTTCCAAGTCGTTAAGGATGTGCAAGCTTCCCTTGACATTAGCAGTACTGAAAAGGATAGTCCTAAAGACTCCATTGATCATCCACTAAACATTCTTATCACTTTTCCTACTTCCTCCATCCTACTCACATCCATCCACATCATAGACATGGATCAACAAGTCATAGCTCAAGAAAAGAATAAAGGAAAAGCTTCGATGAACGAGCTATCTTTCAAAGGAGATCAAGGATCAAGAGACATAATGAAAAGAAGAGAAGATCAAGACAAGTCCCCTAGCCAAAATAAAAAGCTATTAGACAAATCAAAAATAAAATAAGATCAAGACAAGTCCTCTATCCAAAATAAAAAGTTATTGGACAAATCAAAAATAGAAGTCAAAAGTGAAAGGAAGCAAAATTCAATCTCCAAGTATGCCTCTTCATCAAAAATCATTGGGGGCATCTATCAAGGAAAAAATTAAAACAAAGAGCTTGTTAATCCAAGGTCTCCATCCACGTCACTCTCACTCATACCATATACTCCATTCCACCCATCCATGGTCACATATCTATCATATAACACCATTGGTGATGTCTTTCAGTGTATCTTTGGTGATGACCCCTTCATGTACTCTAGCTCGTTGGTCACCCAAGCTCCTTTTCATTTGAAGCCTGATGTCCCATGTAGTGTGCACATTAGGGATCTTATAATAACCTCTTTTTTCTGTTACATCTACCACCCTTCATATTTGTCGCTTGCACTTGTCATCTAGATCGGGTCCTTTCATCCAGCACGGTCATCCACACAGGATCAAGGCATTGGCAAGGCAATCTACAGATCCAATGCTTATCAATTCTATACCTAGCTTCAAAGCGCTAGGCTATAAGTCCTAAAAAATACAAAAAATGAGAACAAGTCTTGAAAAAATACAAAAAAATGAGAAAAAGCGCTGAAAAATATTAAAAAATGAGAAAAAATAGCAAAAAAAACAAAATAAAAAAAATTGTTACCTTGATGAAAACCTAGCAAATAGGCACCTTAGTGATAGCAAAAAAATCAAGAAATCATAAAAATAGTAAAGAGAAACATTTCATCCAATAGTGAAAACCGCGTTAGTGGCGCTTTGGATAAGTACCATGGTGAAAACCTGGCAAACAGGCACCATGTGTAGTTAGTCTTTGCTCTGTCATCTACTATCACTCTATCTAGTCTTCCACCCTAATCCATAATAATTCCTTTACCTTCCATCATATCCCATTTGACATCCATCATCAGGCCTTGTCATCTTTATCATGACTTCCAAGCGGTTGACGTTGCATCCTTTTTCCTCCATCTTTCGTCCATAGTAAACCCTTATCCCATCCCATCCCTATTGGTTCGTCTTATACCCGACTGGGGCAATTTCTTAACACCTGGCTTCATTGGATTCTACACTTGTCATTGGAGGTCAAAATATTCACAAAACTCCAAAAAAATCAAAACATTCGAAAAAGACAAAAAAAAATTCAAATATTCACCAAAAAGACAAAAAAAATCATAAAACTTCAAAATCCAAAAAAATCAAAACATGCGAAAAAACACAAAAACATTTAGATAACTTTCAAAATCCTAAAAATAGAGTCAAAGTCAGTCATGTTAGTCTTTGTCATTGTAAAACTATGTTGCCTCTGCGACTAGACGTAGGCAAGGTCATCTATCGATGTGCCCTTGAAGCATTAGGTCAGTCCTTTAGGTGTTGTCAAATAAAATCATGATTTGGTCCTTTGTCATTGAAACAAAGTTAAGGGTCATGTTGAACTATGAGGTCTCTGCGCATTGCTACGTAGGCAAGGCCATCTGTTGATGAGCCCCTGAGGCCCCCTAGGTCAGTCTTTTAGGGTTTGTTGGGTCAGTCAAAATAAATTGAACACTGTCAACTTAGACGCGACATCATCATTTGAACTTCAAATAAAAATCTTGAGTCAACAAGACAAGCAAGCCAACAAGTCTTCAAGTCAAACTAGTCATTTGTCAAATTGATCAAAACCAATGGTCTTGTATAGGATATGTCCTTCCTGAAACCAAACCTTGTCACTATCAAACTTTGTCATTTGCCTTATACAGGTAGTTACATGATTGAAACCAGACTTGATGTCTTATACGACATGTTTCTTCTCCTGAAACCAGGCCTTGTCAAAATAGTCCACCCATCACTTAGTCACTTAACACATTGGAAAACAATCTAATTAGTTGTTGACCTTGTTGGTCTATTTTGTCTTATCTTTTGGATTTGCTTTGGTCATGTTACTACCCACCTCGAGGATGTCCCATGAAGGATTTAGAGGAGCAACGATGTCTCATGACTTGTATTTTATTTGATTGTTGTATGCGGTTTGTCTAGACAAAAAGACTGGGGCAACTTTTCCCTTAGTATGAATTAGGACATTCCTTGTCTATGACTGTCTATTTTATAGATGGACGACCTTGCACACCTTGGTCTATGTCATACCATTGTGTTTGTTGTCTATTTTTCACATTTTACTACCCAATGATGATTATGCACAAGCCTTGCATAGTGAAATATATATCTGCAAATTATCTCAATTAACACTATTTCAACATCTAGGTCTTCTATGCTAACATCCATCTTTTTTGTGCTAACATTCATCTTTTTCGCTCTAACATTTCTTTTATTTTGCATCTTCATCATCCTTATCTATTTTCCTCTATCCTTTTGTCCTTCATCTTCTAGTCCTCTCGTCCGTTTCGAGAGCACACTCATGTTCTTTGAACCCGCCTGTCCTCTCAAGGGGGCATACCACTAACTCATCATCATCCATCCTCATCCTACTTTCACTGGGGCATATCTTTTTCTTTGACAAAACACGATAAACCACATTGTATCAAAGAGGGGAAAATGTAGACACTGAAAAATGTCCTGCACCTGCTAACATAATTTTTCCGCATCATTCTCTCTTCTTTGCCACCATAATTAGGGAA
Source organism: Sequoia sempervirens (assembly GCA_007258455.2). Lineage (NCBI taxonomy): Eukaryota > Viridiplantae > Streptophyta > Pinopsida > Cupressales > Cupressaceae > Sequoia > Sequoia sempervirens. The sequence goes on along the minus strand of VDFB02117921.1, from coordinate 18,036 downwards.
TTTTAATTGTTTAATTATTTTAATCGCATTCCTCTATTAATTAAACAATTTTAATTATTTAATTAATTCGCCTTCCTTTCCTTAATTTCTCTTTTGATTAATTAAATAAATTATATTTATTTAATTACGTCACTAATCAACCCAATGTCTTTCTTTTGATTAATTAAATAAATTACATTTATTTAATTACGTCATTAATTGATTCTTCCATCTTTATTATTAAATAAATTTATATTTTTTTAATTATTCATATCACTTTTGATTATAATTAAATAATTAGTCCAAATTATTTAACCATAAATCCTCTTCCACTATATTAAATAATTAATTTGAATTAATTATTTAATCCATCCACTTTCTAAATTTAATTAATTAATTAAATTGAATTCTTATCCTCTTCAAAATTTCTTATTCTGACTACCACTTTTCCTCAATTAACTAAGTGGATCCACCACTTCATCTCACTCTATTTGAGGAAGTTTTTGAGTGGATCCACCACTTTACCTCACTTTGTTTGAGGTAATTTCTAAATCAACTCAACTATTCAAACAATTAACTCATCAATTAATTCCTCTATGTATAAGAGCGAATTTGCACCCTATGTGCAATTCCCCTTTTTGCCTTTGTCCACCTTAGAAAACCAAATTCAGAGGCTTAATTCCACCTAAGCCTGCTGCTTAAATCACACTCGACGCCTATTTTGAGTGTTGGTGGAGGCGTTTCTGTCAGAGACGCCCGTGCGGCGTGCAAACATCCACGTGGCGTGCTTACGTCCCTAACAAATTCTTGTGTCTAGAGCTTGTAGAGGCATTACACTTCCCATTGAGGGTTGATTTGTAATGCCCTCTTCAGATGACTGACCCAAATATGGCCGTTTCTCTTCATCTCTTCTACATATTCACCCCTTGAATAGGAATTTTCATCTCTTCACCACTTTTGGACCTCATTCACAAGCTTCACAATCCTTTTCCAAGCATTGAGCTCACTCTTGACAGCTCTAAGCATTGAGCTCACTCTTGATAGCTCTAAGCATTGTAGCCAAACATTTTACACTTCACAACAACAACATCAACACTCCACCACTTCAATAGAGCAAGTGTGGAACAAAACATCATTGCAACAGAGGCTTGAGTTTCTCTCATTTTCTCCCCCATGTAGCCTTGAGCGCTCTTGGTGGAGGTGGTAGCTTTCACTCCTCTCCTCTATTACTTGGTTGAGTAGCATAACACTGTTTTGTAGTGCTTTAGTTCTCTTTACTTCATCTCTACTTCTTTATCTATCTGGCTGTTCATGGAGGTGAGAACACCAAAACAAGGTCTAACTGAGGCAAGCCCCTATATAGCCCTATCAATTTCTCTCTTTCTCTTGTGTGTAGGTATTGAAAACTCCCATGAGCTGGAAGCTTCATCACTCGCACAATTGTAGGTAATTCCTTTCTTCTCCTTATCTTTATTAGCCTTATTTCACTCTATTTTAGTTATGTCACTTTCTTGCATTTTAAGATTTCTTAGCAGTTCGAGTAGAAGTAGCCACTTAAGCATTTTTTGAGATAAACTCACTTTTTGGTCCGTACGAGACTCCAATGCGCCTCTGAGATGACAACACATTGTGCTGTCGTCCATTTTCTACACTGACGTCCTTTGGTCGAGAGCTTGTCAGTTTGTCCAGAAGATCTATGTGACCTGCTCTTTCGGATTCTAAAACTTCCACGTTATTCCATTGAGGTAGTACAGGGCAGTTTTCCCTATGAGGCTCTCTGAATGAAGAGAACTCGCGAGTAGCGAATCCCCCTATATTACACTCTCATCAAACCTCGATCATTGATCTTCAATCAATCCTAGTCGTCTATTTGAACAACCTCTCTATAAAAGAGACTTTTCTTGGCCATTTCAATCATTTGGAGAATCTCTAAAAGAATTCTTGTGCACATAATTTCGATATTTTGCTATCATTGTCATAGGATTTAGTTGCATGTTCAACACTAAGGGCACTTGGAGCTTTAAAGAAAAATGGAGAAAGGTAATGGAGGTAATTCAATAATGGCATAGGTATGTGTTTGCGCTACTTCATTAGTTTATGATCTTTTATGCTAATATGTTCTTTATTACTTGATATTTGGTTTGAATTTGATTTCTTGATCTAACCATGCGTAAAAACCATTGATCACACACACAATTTTACCTTAGTGGATAATGATGGTAGTTTGAGCTCAAATTCAAACAAACATAGATCTACCTCAATTCTTTCTTGATTGGCGTACTATATAGACTAGGAGCTAGCCATATGGCTAGCTCTTCTAAGTATCTTAATCAATGACCTAGGTGGCACAAAACCTTCACTAGCTCCCGTTTTTATAAAAAAAATAGAAAAATTAAAGAGTCAACATGATGCTTTAATAGGAGGATTTGATAGTCAATCTACAATTATCCATCATTGTATGTATCCTTTGTTGAATTTATTTATTGAGAAGGTAGTAGAGGATTTCTTGTTGCATTTCCATGGTTTCAATTTAGATAATTATTAGCATAATGCACCACCAAAGGTGAAACACCCTTTGGGAATTCCTCTTCTTTTAGGAATTATTTCTTCTTTGTTCTCATCTCTTAATTTTGATTCATCATCCCTTCTCCTAAACTTGGAGTCATTATTTTTTAGATCCTCTCTATTATGCTTTTATTGGTGGTTTTGGTTCCCATTCCAATTTTTCTTCTTGAAAGAAGGAGATGGTTTGGAGTTCACAAATTTCTTACGAAACCTATCTCTTGATGTTGTAACAAACTTCAGTTTTGTTCCTATTTGATTTCTTTTTCAAAAAATTGGTCCATGGTTGACAATCCATGCACATCTACCTCTTCTCCTATTTTGAGGATCTTCAATCCCATAATAAATTTATAGATTTAGAAATATTCATCATGCTAGTATTGGGGTACATATTTGAGAAGTCTCATGAACTTCTCTTGATAGTTAGTTACTGACATCTCTGCTTACTTCAAGTTGTGAAAATTAGTAAATTTCTAATAAAAATAAAGTTTTGGTAACCAATGTATTCTAAAAAACACTACAAACTAATTCCAAGTTATTTTTTTTGAATCTTTAATCCATTTCTATTTTCTTATTGACCCACAAAGTGGAGGCTTCACCAAAAAGCTAGCACGCTCCCCAAACAACCTTTGTGATTTTGGAATAATTCTAAATTTCAAAGTACTTCTCTCTAAGCTAGGCATCAACTTCATCTCCTAACACTACACCATAAAATTCAAGTGGATTCACCTTTTCATAGCTCAAGCCATTTTAATAACTATTTGATTTCTTACATTAGAATGCATTTTCATTTCATCATGGTTAGGCTATTCTTGATGAGATTCATCATGCCTGTTATTAACACTAATATCATGTCCTTCAACTTCTTCCTCCTGATCTTACATATTTGAAATTCATGTTCTAAAGCCACATCTTCACTATTTTCATTCATTGCAATTAAATCTTAATCCAATTTTGCATTTTGATCATTTGTTGTTTACCCTGATATCTCATGACTACTTCCCAAGTTCAAACGTGTGTGAACCATGTTTAACTTGATACATTCAAGTTCATATTTTAATAGTTTTTAAAACATCTAAATTTACAAAAATTTAGAGCTAAAAAAAGTTTAAACATCACACATTATAAAAATCATAATATTATTTTGTTCAAAAGATTTAGTGGATTACATATCCTTATTTATAACAAGGTTTTACACTTGCACTTTTAATAAATCTTACCCAGATTCTACTTCTTCAAGTTCTTCATCTTCTAATTCCATTTTCATATTACTGGGAATAGGATTTACTTGTAAGTACTCCTATATAACTTCCTAACTCATTAAGGGTGCATCGAGTCCACAACTAAATGACATGTCACAAGTTGTTGAAGGTTTCTTATGTTCACTCTTCCTTTTAGTTTTAACTATTAGGTGCTTTCATTTTTCTAGTTTCACTTGTCCTGAGGCTGATGCCATGGTATTGGTATCTAAAAGCCACATTTCTTCCTATTGAGGTGGTTGGGTATAAGATGTTTCTTTAGTTCAATTTAGCTTTTTTACTTTTGTTTTTTCTTCCAACATGTTTCTTAAAACCTCCCAATTTCAGTACAAGGAGAAATTACAATTTTTATTAGATTAAAAAGAAAAAATATTAATATACCATGTTAAACACAGTAGGCTCTTAGGTTCTAGAGTTTGAACCTCTACTATGATGGCACATGAAATGGATCAATGCCTCTTAATACGTCATAGTTAATTAATTTTGACATTATATCTTACAAAATTAAATAATAAAAATTAAACACATGATCTGAAGAAGTCAATTCATGATGAAAATTATCTTTTTTTTGTTTATAAATGAACAATAAGAAACTAACTTAAATGTTACAACATATATCATTCTTAAATGCTGTAGACGTCCAATTTGATCACCTCCATATGATCAAAATGCGTCTCCTTATTCATCTAGTTGCTCATCCCCTCTGTTAGTTTTAATTAAACCATTTGTTTAATTAATACCCTGCATCTTGCACAAAGGTCCTAAAGTATTTAATTTAATACTTTACCCCTCTTCCTCTAAATTAAATAAATATCCCCTTTTATTTAATTTAGTCATATTCCCTTTTTGAATTAAAATTCATTTTTAATTCTTCTTTTCTCTCTCATTGTCACATCCTCCAACTTTTGCAAATTGGTCTCTAATCCATCTTAATCACTTCATCTTCTTCTACTTAACTAGGGTTAGCATGTGCACACCCTTAATCATCATTAAGGTCACATCCTCCATAATTTCCCACTTGCTTCTAATAAGTCATTAGTCCATCTAACTGAGTACTTGCACAACCTTAATCATTTGATTAGCCTAACCTAATCCTCCTCCCACTTATGGCATGTGTCCTTAAGTCAACCTTATTAAAGGCTTTCTCCTTTTGGACAAGGCATCCCCCTTCCCCATGTGAATTTTTAATTCACCTTTTAATCCCCCCAAGGCACCTAAAAGGAATTTTTAATTCCTTCACTTCTCCCCACATGTCCTCTATTCATTCTTTATTCTTTCTCTCATCTCCATGAGAATATTTGAGGAATTTTTAATTCCTCACATGTCCTCTCACCCACATGGGGACAAGGACCTCCTTTATGAGGAGATCTTGTCCAATCCCAAGGTACTTTGTACCCCTCTCCATGTCATGTCCTTCTTCTTCCACCTCATGTCCACTTCACATTTTAGGGCTATCTCACATGCCACATGTCAAGATGTGAGGGCTTGTGAGTTCTCAACTCACCTTGGCCCTACATCTTGATATTTAGTGGTTCAATCTTGACCGTCCATTTCCCCTAGGATTTCCCAAAAATCTTATAAATACCCCCTCTTTTCGCTCATTTTGGGAAGATCATTTTTGCTAGCCAAACTCTTGCAATTTTGTTTCTCAACTTATACTTAGCCATTTTCATGTTTTCATCCACTTGCACTCATCCTCACATCATTTAGCTTGCATCTACTTGCCATCAAAGGAGCATACACATCCAAGATCGAAGGGCCAACCAAAGGATCAACTCAACGCAAGGTATAAGGTTCTATTTTGTTGCTTTTATCTTGTTTTGTTTCCAACTTAGGCTAATCTTGAGGTGTAGGTTGTTTTAGTTGTTTATTTGCACTCTTTTGCTTGTTGCTTGATTTCTAACGCTCACATTCGACCTATTACATTTCTGGGACGCCCAGTGGGACCCACAAACGGGTCTCTTTCTTTCACGTTTGCTATTTTTTGCATTTTTGCAGGTCCAGGTTACAGAGTGGCGGACTGATCCTCCTATAGTGGCAGACTGGTCCTGGAGTGGCGGACTGGTCCTAACAGAGTGGCGGATCTATCCTGCAGTGGCGGACCTGTTCTGCAGTGGCGGACCTGTCCCAGTGCAGTGACGGACCTGTCCTAATTCAGTGGCGGACCTGTCCTAATTCAGTGGCAGACCTGTCCTGGTTCAGTGGCGGACTGGTCCTGGAGTGGCAGACCTGTCCTAACAGAGTGGCAGATTTGTCCCTGCAGAGTGCCGGATCTATCCCTGCAGAGTGGCGGGCCTGTCCTCCAAAAGGTAAAAATTTTAAGTTTTCCCGAATTGTCTTTTGGTAAAATAGGAACATAGTTTAACTAAACGGGTGTCAATAAACCTTGCTTGGCGTGTTTGGGAAGGCTATTTGACGTATAAAATCCCCTTGCGCCATTTGGCGATCCTGGGTGACAAGAAATCGTAGCTTTCCAAGTCCTTTTGAGTCACCCTTTTTCACTTTCTTAGTGGGACCTGCTTGGGGATTTCATCACCCCAAGGGACGATTCCAACCACGCATGAGGTATATAAAGGGGAGAGCAAAAGCGTACCTCAATCCAACCACGTTGTAATTGGTGAAGCGTCGGGATGACGTGAAGAGTTGGTCCGAGCCTCTAGTATCTCGCTAAGGTTCCCGACTCACTCTTGTAACGGGTTGGTGTTCACAGTTTGGGCCTCACGTACCGGGTGTATATCGAGGACTCCTTAGAAACCATGTGCATCCTAGAGTAGAAGACTTTGTTGACCATACCCGTTTCTACTAATCTTAGGGTTGTGCTGTTTGAATTGTCTTTCTTGTGCAAAAACTAGTGGTTATCAGTTTGGCCAAGTTTTTTTATGATTTGGGTCCTTTGCCTTTGTCATCCATAAAAAAATCAAGCTTAAGCTTATCCTTTGGAAAACCTGTCCTTCTGCAGTGCCAAACCTGTCCTAGTGCAATGCCAAACCTGTCATTCTGCAGTGCCAAACCTGTCCTAGTGCAGTGCCAAACCTGTCCTAGTGCAGTGCCAAACCTGCCCCAGTGCAGTGGCGGACCTGTCCCTGTGCAGTGGCAAACCTATCCTAGTGCAGTGGCAGACCTGTCCTTGTGCAGTGGCGGACCTGTCCTAGTGCAGTGGCGGACCTGTCCCTGTGCAGTGGCGGACTTGTCCCAATGCAGTGGCGGACCTGTCCAAGCGCAGTGGCGGACCTGTCCCTTTGACCAGCCTATACCATCATTTGGCATTCATTGTCCCTCTGTTTTGAACACCGAAACGATCATTTAGCATCCAAAACAAACATCTGAACATCCGTTCCGAGCCCCCATCCCTTCGTTCTAAGGGTCATTTGTCTTGAATAGTCTTTTGCTTGTTTCGAGAGCCATTCATCTATCTTGAGACACTCCCCATCCATCCTAAACACGCTTTCATCTCTCTGTTATTCCCTATAAACCCTGTTGGAGTTGTCATCCAAGTTGACCTAGGTATTCATCCCTAATCACAATCATCATAGCTGGCTTAGGATCGCTATCTGTCTTAGGTCAGTTATCCTTTTTGACCCAATCAATCCGCTTCTATCTCAAGTTGGATTCGGTGTCATTATCATACATCCACCTTTCAATCAATACCTAGTGTTACCAAGGATCCTTCTTAAACTCGGTCTTCATCATATCTATTATCACATCAATCCTAATCATCAAATCGATCTGATCCCCACATCATCAAACCTATTTGAATCAAAACCCAGAATCTAGGTTAATCTAGTATCTACCAATCAATCCAATCCAATTCCATCAAGCCAATCCACGTCGGCCTAATCAATCGTCGTCAACTAATCTTTCATCAAAATCAAATCAATCTCTCATCATCAAGGTGTTTTTAATATCTTGATCGACCTCATCATCTTGTATGCCCGTTTAGACTCGATCATAGGCAAAGAAAATGGCTGACCAACAAGCCCTGAATGCCCAATTGAACAACCCACAAAATCCCACCAACATAGTCAACATCTCGTCAGATCCGAACTATGGTGCTAATATCCCTCACGATCCCCACAACGGCACCTCGTCGCAATCCAATGTGGATGGTCAAAACACGTCGCCACCTAGGGAGGAAAACATGGCCGATCAACCCGAACTCACATTCGAGGAGCACTTTAGCAACCCAGTTAATGCACAAATGACGGAGCGCCTTCTCGAAAGACATGGTGACCAAATCTTGGCTCACTTGATTGACAAAGGTGTCAAGTTGCCGTCAGGTGTCGACTTATCTAAGTATGGCACCTTAACATCTAACGTACCCCAAGGTTCACATGACATCCCCAGTAGCTCGTATGTCCCCAACGTTCCTTCCATAGAAGGTTGGCATCAACCTGAATTCGGCAACGCAGTCCTGTATCCAGTTGGAAATCCCACACATCCCACCATCTCGGTCATGGGAGCACCTCAAACTATTGATCCCAATGATCCTTTTACCTATGGCATGCCACAAAACATCCCACAATCGCAACCATTAATGCTACCGGCACGACCCCCCTCGAACCCGCTTCCTGCCAACACTGGGGGCAACCCTTTCACTGCCTTACCCCCACCTCTTGGGGCTACAAATCCTCCACCATCATCATTCCTATCTCAACAGCTGCCCCAATCCAACATCCCTCCTCCATCATCATTCAACCCTCCACCATCGTCCCAATCCAACATCCCTCCTCCATCGTCATTCAATCCTCCACCATCATCCCAATCCAATATTCCTCCACCATCGCCATTCATACCTCAAGAGCCTCCACCATCATCATTCGTACCTCAACAGCCGCCCCAATCTAACATCACTCCACCATCATCATTCATATCCCAACAACCTCCCCAATCCTACGCTCCCACTAGTGATCAACAACCTCCCTCGCACAACATCTCAATCGCACCTCCACCTCAACAACAATCATTGGTCAATCCCCTATTTTCAACACAACCATCACAACATCAACTGCAAGGAAATCAACCTCGGCCTTCAGCCCTGACCATATCTCCGTTCCTTGCATCCATTTTACGCCCGCAAGCGCAACCACAACATAGCATCCCATCTCGCCCATCACAGCCGCCACCTATGCATCAACAACAATATCAACAACCACCTCATCACTACAACTATTACAACCAGCAACAATATCAACAACCCTCCTATGGGGCATCACAACAGTCATCAACACCCCCAATATCCGCAAGCTAATCAGCAACACTTTCTCCATACTTCCCAACAGTATGCCACCCACAACTACCCGACCAATCCATATCCCACCTCGCAACAACAACCTTTTTATCAACAAGGTCCCTTGGCGTATCAGCAGGAGGTACCACCTCCTCATCCATACGCCCATCTCCAAACATCCTCTCAGAATCCACAATCGTCCTACCATCAATACCCGTCCAACACACCAGTCAATGCGGACATCCTGGAAATCAAAGCCGCACTAAAGGATCTCCAAGCAGGGACTAGCAAGCAATCGTTCAAGTTCGAAGATATATGCCCCTATCCGTATGATCCCTCCATCTCATTGATTCCCTTCCCCAAGCATTTTGAGATGCCAAAATTTGACAAATATAAGGGGAACAAAGATCGTAAGGCCCACCTACGGGATTTTTACTCCCAGTGTCAAGAAGTGATCCACAATGACAACTATCTCTTGCATCTGTTCCCCCAAAGTCTGGGAAGCGACGCACTAGGGTGGTTCATGACCCTCGACAAGGGATCTATAAAATCTTTTGCGGACTTGTCAGAAAGGTTTGTCTCCTACTTCTCCTTCAACCTGGAGAAGGATACTGATACCTTGGATCTCCTCAAAGAGAAACAACGTGAAGGGGAAACCTTTACTAGCTACCTCCAAAGGTGGCATGCCCTAGCAAGCCGAATGAAAACCCCTTTAAAAGAGAAGGACACGGTCACCCTTTTTGTGGAGAACTCTCATCCTGACATGGCCCACAACTTCCGATTACATTGTGTCACCACTTTCGTGGAAGTAGTGGAGAAAGGACCTATCCTTGAGCGTGCCCTTGTTGCCAAGGGGCACATCAAAATATATAACCAAGATAGGGAAAGGACATTCAACGACAAACCACATTTTTGGAACAAGAACAAAAATGCAGTAAATGATGGTGTCACTGACACTAAACATGTCCACGTGGCCAACACATCTCAGAAACAACAGCAATCCATGCCTAATACCATATCTATATCGCAAGGGACGCCCCATCCTCCCCAACAGTCCAATCAAAATAACCAAGGGAACACTAAACGCCAGTATGCTCAACTAGGAGAACCCTTGAGTGTTGTCTTCAATAAATTGCTGCAGATCAGCTATCCGATCACATATCCTGTCACCAAGCCACTCGACGAATCCAAACCTAAACCTGCATGGTTTAGGGAGAATGAATATTGTGAGTTCCACAAAATCAAAGGACACTCTTTAAATAAGTGTCAAGGTCTAAAAAACTACGTCCAAGATCTCATAGATCGAGGTGACATCAAGGTTGATCCTAATCAAGCTCCGTCATCCAATGCCCAGTTGCAGATCTATCAAAATGCCTTCCCAAACCATAACCAAGGCCCGAGCACTTCCAACAGTAATCCTCAAAACAATAGCACAAATAACATGAGCTACAAGAATGTACCTCTCAATTACGAGGGTGTTATTCATTACATTGAGTAGGTAGAACCTCGTGTATCCATGATACATGTCAAAGCTAAAGATCCTCAATGTGCTGTTACCACACGACGAGCCCGCATCACCATTCCTGCAGCCTCTGCACCTACCCAACTGACTCCTGTAACTTCCCAGTACAATATCCTTGATCACCTAGGAAAGACCCCGGCACATATCTCCATCTTGGATTTACTCAAGTCTTCCCCCGTGTATCAAGAAATCCTCAATAGAGCCCTACAGGAAACCCATGTGCCTAATAATATGGATCCTACATAGTTCCAAGCCTTGGTAGGACACCTAGCTTCATCTCACCAACTACACTTCAGCCACGATGATATGCCAAACATTGATGCTAATCACAATCGCCCCTTACATATTGAAGTCGTGGTCGCTCGGCATAAAATAAAAAGGGTCTTGGTAGATAATGGCTCTGCCCTCAACTTGTGCACTTTAAAATTCATAAACCAGGTGGGGTATACCCAAGCGGACTTAAGCAACCAGATTATTACAATCAAGGCTTATGACAATGCAGAAAGAAATTCAAAAGGGATAATCAATCTTCCTGTCCAAGTGGGACCGGTAGTTCAGTACATCACCTGCCATGTCCTTGATCTGGACTTACCATATAATCTCCTCCTCAGCCGTCCATGGCTCCATGCTATGCAAGCCGTGCCCTCCACCTACCATCAGTGCCTCAAATTCCCCATCAACGGACAAGAGGTCACCATCTATGCCGACCCCCAACCATTCAAATATTGCCGCGCTCTAGAGGCATCATTTCCCCATTTACATTATTGTTCTGGGGTCGAAATGGGGGCATCTCGGTCATCACCTGTCAATCCACCATCCACCGTAATAGCCGCTCCATCTTCCACCGATCCTACAGTCACAAAAGTCCAGATCATTGATAAAGGGTGTGGTGAGTACGAAATGCACACTGCTCTTAATGTAGCGACCATGCCACCATCGCCACACGAGTATGGTCAACCTTCCCATGCTACCCCAAAAGCGGACAAGACTATCACCTTTTGTGGCAAAAACATCCCTACTACCACTTTTGTATCCCCAAGTATCAAGACAGATGCGCCCGAAGAAGATATAAGCTAGTGGGTTTACCGAGAAGAGCCTCAGCCAGAAACTCCTCTCAAGGAATACTTCCAAGAAAAGTACCCCTAGCCGACAAAGTTTGTGGAAAAGCATAACTATCAAGGCAGAGGCCTGGGAAAGCAAGAACAAGGGCAGTTACAACCCATTGATACGTCTCCGCTACCAAAAAATGTGGGCATTGGGTATGACAGAAAGTAGAAAGGCCCCGAAACACCGTCTAATACTTCCAATAGTATAGCTGTGGACAATGGCTCATTGGAAGACATACCCGAGGAAGAATCCATCATACATGCGTACGATGACGTTGATCACACCGACCTATCCTCCATATTTGAATGCCTATCCATCTGCACTATTAGCCTATCCCTTCGCCATCCTGAGCTCATTGATTGGGACCTACAAACTAGCACACCTGTCAGTATTTCTGCGGATACCTATGTTAACCTCATGGGATTGGGGGAGGATGAACACTCCAGTCGCAAAAGTAAGAATAAGAAAAATAACAAACAGTCATCTAGTGAAAACCTCCCTGAGGCACTTTATGACCTTGAAAAAGTAAAAATAAAGGACGCATCTAACAGCGAAAACCTCGAAGAGGCGCTGGAAGATGGAGATGTTCATCTTCCCCTTATGGGAACTCAGCTATCTACTCGATCATCTGTTTTGATTGAAGAGACGCAAGAGATTAATTTGGGAACTGTTGAAAATCCTAAGATCACCTATGTAGCCAAGTCACTCTCCGAACAAGAGTTTCCGATCTTTACACAGCTACTCCAGGAGGGAGTTGTTAACTTTGCTTGGTCATACTCAGACATGCCAGGCTTAGATCCCACCTTGGTGGTTCATCACTTGGACATCCGCCCAGATGCTAAACCTGTCAAGCAAAAACTCTGCAAGATGCATCCGCAAGTTGCATTGTTAGTCAAGAAGGAATTAGAGAAGTTACTGGAGGCAGGATTTATCAGACCAATTGACTACTCTGAATGGATCTCCAACATAGTGCCAATTGCTAAACCAAATGGTGACATTCAGATATGTACGGACTTCAAAGATCTCAACAAAGCTTGCCCCAAAGACGACTTCCCCCTACCCAATATTGACATGTTGGTCGACCTAACAGCAGGACATGAGATGTTGTCCCTTATGGATGGTTTCTCCGGGTATAACCAGATTCGAATTGCACCAGAAGACCAACACAAAACCGCCTTCACCACTCCTTGGGGCACTTTCTGCTACAATGTTATGCCCTTCGGTCTCATAAATGCTGGGGCGACATATCAGAGGGCAATGACAGTCATCTTCCATGACCTCATACATATCATCATGGAAGACTATGTTGATGACCTATTCGGGAAATCCAGAACACGAGCAGAACATCCTGCCATCCTGAAGAAGATATTTGAGCGGTTAGAGCATTATAAGTTGCGGCTGAATCCAAAAAAATGTGTCTTTGGGGTCACTTCTAGAAAGTTGCTGGGTTTCATAGTCTCTCACAGGGGCATTGAGGTTGATCCCGCTAAGGTGAAGGCTATCCTAGACATGCCCCCTCCACGCAATCTCAAATAGTTAAGAAGCCTTCAGGGAAAAATGAAGTCCATCCATCGCTTCATTGCCCAGCTGACAGACAAGTGTCAACCATTCACTCATCTTCTGAAAAAAGATTCCACCTTCCGATGGAACTAGCAGTGTCAGATGGGATTCGATAAGATTAAGGAATATTTAGCCCATCCACCAATATTGATGCCACCTATTCCCGGCAAGCCCCTCTTGCTCTACATCTCTGCCACTTCAGTCGCACTGGGGGCATTGTTAGCGCAGCATGATGAGTCGTCAAAAGAAAGGGCAGTCTACTACATCAGTCGGACACTGGTTGGCTACGAGCTAAACTACTCTCCCATGGAAAAAGCGTGCCTCGCACTAGTCTTCAGTACACAGAAGCTCCGCCATTACATGCTCAGTCACCCAGTCAAGTTAATCGCCAAGATCGACCCATTGAAGTACCTGTTATCTAGAACCACTCTGACTGGCCGCATGGCTAAGTGGGTCATGCTCCTCAGTGAATTCAACATAGAATACGTGGATCGCAAGGCTATCAAAGGGTAGATAATTGTAGATTAGTTGGCAGAAGCTCCTCTAGTTGACACTCACCCATTGATCACAGAATTCCCTGATGAGGAAGTCTTTTCAGTTGAGGAAACCCCCATGTGGACACTATATTTTGATGGATCATATACACATAATGGATCGGGGGCAGGAATTTTATTAGTTACCCCTCAAGGTGACTACATTCCCAAGTCATTCAGGATAGCATTCCCATGTACCAACAACATAGCCGAATACGAAGCTCTCCTCACTGGCCTCAAAATTGCCAAACAGTGGCACATAACTCAGTTGAAAGTCTTCGGTGATTCCTTGCTAGTCATTAGGCAAGTTAATGATGAGTTTCTAACCAAGGATGATAACTTGTTACCCTACAAGCGCATGGTGGACGATTTCAAGAAATATTTCACCTCCATACAATTTGAACAGATTCCCAGGGTACGAAACAAAGCAGCTGATGTGATGGCCACTATCGGCTCCCTCCTGGACATGCCCACGGATCGAACAGAGTGTGAGTTCCTTGTAGAACAACTGTTAATCCCAGCATACGATATCCCTGAGACTGAAATGGTGTGCGAGATTGTGGGTCCCACCTCCCCATGGTACCAAGACATCTATACCTACCTCCGTGATAACACTATACCCCCAGACCTTACCTGTAACCAACGCAAATCCTTCATCCATCGCTCTTCTTGATACGTCATCGTCGGTGATACGCTTTATCATCGCGAGTATGATGGAATCCTCCTTAGATGTCTAAATGAGACCGAAGCCCATACTACATTAACGGAGGTACATGGCGGTGTTTGTGGAGCCCATTCAAATGGTATGGCTCTAGCCAAAAGGATCCTACGGGCTGGATATTATTGGCCTACGTTGGAACACGATGCTTGCGAGTTTGTGAAAAAGTGTCTTCCGTGCCAGCAACACGCAGATTTAATCCATGCTCCAGCACAAGATCTTCAGCCCCTCCTGGCACCATGGCCATTTTCTCAATGGGGTTTCGACTTGATTGGCAAGATTCACCCACCATCATCCGACGGCCATACCTTCATAATCACCGCCACTGAGTATTTCACTAAGTGGGTGGAGGCAATGCCCTTCTCACAAATCACAGGCATTCAGATCTCCAAATTCATCCTGTACCATATTCTCTACAGATATGGTATCCCATCCACCATCATTTCCGACAACGGCAAACCATTCAAGAACCAAGCCATGAAACACCTATGCGATACCTTCCATATCCAACACCGTTGGTCAACACCTTATTACCCCCAGGGTAATGGTCAAGCAGAAGCGACCAACAAAACCCTCATTCGTATTCTCAAAAAGGTTGTCAATCACACTGGACGAGATTGGCACCTCCACATTCATCCTGCCCTCTGGGCATATCGCACATCCATCCGCACCCCAACAGGCGCCACCCCCTACTCTTTGGTGTTTGGTGCCGAAGCTGTCTTGCCAATCGAGGTTGAACTTCCATCATTGAGAATCTCTCTTAAGAACCTTATCAGCGAAGAGGATGCTCGTGTTGCGCGGCTTGCACAGCTAGAGTTACTAGACAAACACAGAATAAAGGCCTATGATCATTTGCAAGCATATCAGAATTGCCTCAAGCGTAGTTACAACAAGAAGGTTCGTCCTCGCCAATTCCAGGTGGGCGAGCTTGTCCTTAAGGAGAACCAACGTACTCAGCAAGATCGGGACAAGAAAGAAAAATTTGAGGCAAATTGGTTGGGGCCCTATATCATAGCTGCTAAATATGGATCTGGGGCATACAGGTTGACTACTCTCGAAGGAGAATCCCTTGACAAGCCTATCAATGTCATGCATTTGAAAAATTTCTATGCCTAAGTCCGCTCAGTTACCCCACCCGGTCAAAAATTCGAAAAATACAAAAAAATCAGAAAATCCAAAAAAAAGAAGAAAAAAAAATTAAAAAAAAAATCCAACAATAGTCAAGAGAAATAAATCCGTCCTATGGTGAAAACCACCTCTTGGTGGCGCCTTGGATAAGTATGAATGGTGAAAACCTGGTAACAGGCATCATCCATAGAGGGATTAATCATTATCTACCTGACATCCTAGTTATTTTATGCCGACTTCCACACAGTATCCCCCCTTCCGCACTATTGCCCTCACCTATCTCATCCCAGGCTGTCTGGTAAACATTGATTAAGCATTGAACGACCCACCTAGTCTATCCCCCATTTCTGAGCTTTTTGGTATCCCACTCTGAGCTTACGTCATTCACGTTTGTGTCATCAAGTAGGGTCATCCATCGCGTCAGTCCCCACCTAGATCCCATCACGTCATGTCCGTCAGTCGAACTACGTTGCCCCTGCGCTGTCACGTAGGCAAGGTCGATCACTTGATCCGCCCCCGGGGCATTTGTCCATCATCATTGGTCACCATTTGTCTTCTTTCCACTTTATCCATGGTCTTTTCTGGAACTATAAGGGCTCTGCGCTTTCACGTAGGCAAGGCTAATCTATGATCGACCCCCAAGCCCCTAGGTCTGTAG
The DNA here is from genome assembly GCA_007258455.2 of Sequoia sempervirens. Classification (NCBI taxonomy): domain Eukaryota; kingdom Viridiplantae; phylum Streptophyta; class Pinopsida; order Cupressales; family Cupressaceae; genus Sequoia; species Sequoia sempervirens. The sequence goes on along the minus strand of VDFB02117921.1, from coordinate 1,783 downwards.
GTTATGACGGTCTTTCGTGTATCGTTATCAAGTTATGCCCACATCTACCCCATCCTTAACAAATGAAATTCTTTTGTGTTACAAGATCTTGTCCTCGTGAATATCCACGCCAACTAGGTCACCTTTATTTCCATATCCATCTTTGGTCTCTGGGCCAGATGGCTTGTATCCTGAGACCTGTCTTATTTATTTTTGTTTTATTGTTTTTTGTTCACTTCTTGGTCTGTCTTATTCAATAATAATTTGTTTGTTGTCCCAGAAATCCTCTAAGGTCTTGTGTTACGCTGAGACAACTTTGTGTGTTTGCAGTTATTACAACACCAGGCCCGATCGAGGTCATCGCGACCTCGGGGTGTTGGGATAACCTTATTGTTTGCTGTGTTTGTTTCATGCGTAGAGTACTCGCTCGCCTTGGTCTTCTATATCAAGGTGCTTGGTACCCTACGCTATAGTAAAAATCAATGCTCCAAAGATGGCAAAATCTCATTTTCACTGCATTTCCACCACTTTGCATGCACCCTTCATCTCCATAATAACCTTCGCTTATGATTTCGGTTGTGCAAGTACTCTTGTTCTTTATTCCTCTCGTCGGTCCTCTTCCTCTCAGGATATTAATGGTTGTTTTTGACAAATACAATCTTCCATCCGCCTATCGCCTATTTGCATTCTCATAATGGTCTTTATTGACATTTAGGTGCATCGTAAACATTTAGGTACATCATAAATCATATAAACATGCATAAATCGTCCATCCACATGTGCATCCATAAATCATACATCATAAATCATATAAACATGCATAAATTGTCCATCCACATGTGCATTCATAAATCATACATCATAAATCATATAAACATGCATAAATCGTCCATCAATCGTCCATCCACATGTGCATTCATAAATCATACATCATAAATCATATAAACATGCATAAATCATCCATTAATCGTCCATCCACATGTGCATTCATAAATCATACATCATAAATCATATAAACATGTGCATTCATAAGTCATACATCATAAATCATATAAACAGGTGCATCCATAAATCATACAGCAAAAATCATATAAACATGCATAAATCGTCCATCCACATATGCATCCATATATCATAAATCATAGCAACGTTTACATCGATCATAAATCATCCATCCATAAAAATATAAAGCATAAAACATAAATCATCCATATAAACATATGTATATATATATATATATGTATATGGAACCCCATCATGAATCATCTCATATAGTCACATAAAGGAAACATCATACATAACGTCAATAAAGGCCATCACATAATCAAAATAATAAACATCATGTCATAAATACAATACATCTCCATCATATATCGCCTAATAAAACACAAAATCCAGAGATGTGGATCACCTCTGCTCTCTGGCGACATGAACAAACCATCCATCATGTATCCGCCAAAAATAACCAATGTCCTGCATCTGTCTGCTCTACTATGAGCTGCCCACATCTGACCTCTGCGGAGAATCGGGTGCTGACCCTCTATGTGTTGGTGTCCCCTGGTACTCGCGGGTGGGTGTCCCCTGATACTCATGGGTGGGTGTCCCCTGATAACCGCCGTAAGGAGACGGAGTCCGCCAGTAGTCGCTGAAACCCCTGGTGCGTGTCCCTAGTGACTGGGATGGCCCTGGTGGCAATGGAGCCTGACTAACGTAGTGCGCTGTGCGCTACGCTAGATCTGGAACAACTTGCTCATATACCCCCCTCCAATAGCTAGCCTGCTGCATAAACTCATCCCACTATCCT
>VDFB02117920.1:0-31070 GCA_007258455.2 Sequoia sempervirens | reverse complement strand
TGCATCATTGGTAAGGTTATCCTCATGTGATTGGGGATATGTTTTTTCTTGGTTTAGAGTGGTTGCTATTATGTCATGGTTTACTCTTGATACACGTTTAGAGTTTGGAATGGTACTTGTTCTCTTGAGACTAGGATGTTTATGTATGTTACGATGCATGTGATCTCCTTAGAGGATATGGTTAGATCATGTTGTCATGTTTATGTTCCTGATTCATAATTGGAGCTTTGACATTGATCTTGTGTAGTTCTCTTACGTATTGGGTACATTAATCATTTGCTTGATTACTTCATGATAGTGCTATGTTACATTTGGAGTTTGGCATGGATTTGTTGGTTATAGGTCCTCATGGATACTTGGAGAAATAGGTAAGGCTTGAGTTCTCTTATGGTAAGAGATATATGTTGGAAAGGTTACTTGTAAGAAAATCTATTTCAATAGTAAAGACCGAGAAGCTTACACCTTGGTTGGACGTGAGTTCAACATACTCGGTGGTTTCACATGCCTCCAAAGAGACAGTTTGGTTATAGAGACTTGGGAAAGGTATTGGTTTTAATTGCAAGTTAAACTTGAATATGATAGTCAGAATGCTATTTTTTTAGCCAAAAATCCTATGTATCATGCTCGTACTAAGCATGTTGATGTTCAGTATCACTTTGTAAGAGAAATGGTTGAGAGTGGGAAGGTATTAATTGAGAAAGTTGACACTTTGATTAATGTTGTAGATTATCTTACGAAACTGGTTCCTATAGATAAATTATCTTGGTTATGAGTATTAATCATTTGCTTGGAGCTTCATGATTATGCAGGTTGCAGTTGAAATTGGCATGGATTGATTAGTTGGTGCAAAAAGGCCATTTTCCTTGAGTCCTGTACTTGATTTATAATAATGATTCCTTGTTTAGAATAATTGAAATGTATAATTTCAAGTTGGAGAATGTTGGGAATAAGATGCCATTTAATTGCAATCCTAAACATTATTTTATGCATCTCCTAAGTCCTTGGAAAGTGTTCCCCAACACTAGGATTAGAAAGAGGTTAAATTCAAATGAAATGAACATGTTAATTGACATTTTTAATTAATTCTAAATGATAGGAACATGTGGGGATACTCAAGAAGAGCTCCTAAAAAATAGGAGCACATGGGGTGCCCACATGGAAGGTGGAACACACCTTGATTTAAGTTAACTATTTGGAGAAAAGATAACACTTTAGTAATGCATGTAAAGATCCTAGAAGTTAGGGATTGATGTTTACATGCATGGAATTTAGTTTAGTTTAGTTCAATATCAGTTCAGTTTAGTTCAATTTAGTTACGGTTCAGTTATCTTTAGTTGCATGTAGTTAGTTTTAGTTGAATGCTAGTTGACTTGGAATGCATGACTAATCACTTGAGTTGCATGAAAAATAACATGTGATACATTCAGTTAAGAGGGGATGATCAATCATGTATGATATTTGCATGAATGGTGGAGAGATATGTTTTAGTTAACAAAGATTGACTTGGACCCACCTTGGCCCAAGTTGGCATCTTGGAGTTAACACTTTTTCATGATAAGATATTTAAGGATGAGTTAAGTTGACCCATTCTTGGGCACAAACTTTGAGGAGAAGCTTACAAGATATCTTTGTAATCAACTTTGAGTTGTGACTTCAATTTTGGATGTCCAAATTGATGGACTTGGTTGACATTATTTTTCACGAAAGAAATCTATTTGCAAAGAATAGGCGTAGGTTTTGTTGGCATCCTACAATGATCTAACTAAGCCTTTACGACCGTGATTCAAAGATTGGACACCTAATCTGAATAGCTATTTCAATCATCATGAAGGTGCATTTAACTTGTCAACCTAGGGATATGAACTTGAAATGGGTCAGCACAGTATGTGCACTAAGGATCCAAAGTAGCCATATTCATCCTACAACTAAGAAAGACACAATTATGAAAGTAAATTGCTTGGAAATAAATAAAGTAAGTGCTGAGAATCATCCAACAACTATACTAAGCTGAAATGCATGACAAAAATGAAAATCTAAGCAAGCAAACAAGAAACTACTTTGTCTGCTTTAGTTGTAGGAACAGTCAGAAAATGGAATTCTAGTGGTTGCAGGAACAGTTGGTGCCAAATTTTTTACTAATTACTGAACAAATATTAACAACTAAACTAAAGGATGGAATGCTCACCAAGTGGGCCCCCTTGGATGAGTATCCCTTAAGACAAATGTAAACTCAGATGCACGAACTTATAAACTGATTTTATTCATTAGAAAACTCAAGTACAATAAAGCATCATGACTGTATTACTGAAAAACTATGAATGCGAGTACATCATCAGATTAAGCAACCTCTTTTAAAGGAGCATCCAAGTCTTATTTATAGGGAGAAAATCTACTAACTAATCACCTAGCAAGGCGGTTAAATCCAAAAGATTAGGAGGACGACACTTTAGGGAAAGTATAAAAAATGGAGAGGTAGTTACACATGCGTGGAATCTGGTTAGATATATTTTCTTTAATGTGGTTTTAACACAATAGTAACACCTATATTCGCTCAACAAAAAATTAAGGCCATTTACAAGGCGGTTACAACTTCAATTTGAACAAGGAATCTCTCGTCAAGAGTCTTCCCTTAGTTGACCTTTGAATGACCACCTTGTTGATTGTTATGGTGAATGACTAGTTGCATAATCTTCTTTACTTTTGTAGGATGCTATTTATATTTGCAAAAAAAATTAGTATGCACAACAATTGCATATCTATAACTATCTTAAAGTAGCATTCATTAATCCACATGTAAAATCAACACAAATAGTTCATATAGCATGCCGATGTCATTAAAGATTGTAGAAATAAGCTTATGACCAATGTCTATGGTTTTGGAGAAATATTATGAAAAGATCAACATCCAAGCATCAAAGTATATGACAACTACGACAAATAGACAATAAAATTCTATCAAAATGGAGTCATAAACTGGACTCATCACTCTAACCAACCTAAGACTTTGTTGGTCCTGCAAAAGAAGGGTTGTTCCTTTGCTTTGTTAATGCCCTAAAATTTGCAACTGCTAGTTGTCCTACATCATTTCTTGATGTGCGTGAATTAGGATCCTAATAGACCCCTTGATGTTTGTCCAACCTGCTCCATCTCTGTCTCTTTGCAGCTATATCATACTGGTAATTCTTGAAATTTGGCATATACCAAAATAGGATAGGTAACTGAAAAGTCAGTGGAAGCCAAAACTGTCTTTTTTTCCTTCCAATTTGCATATATCTATCAAATCTCTTCAATGCTGCTGCATAGTTTAGCACAGAGTGAGGCTCAACTTGTTTTAGTTCATTAGTTAGGCTATTCCACCTTTGTGACATGTATCCCATCATAGATTCTCCTTTGGTTTTTGCTACCTCCTCATATTCTTTATAAACTTCCTCTCTTTCAGACAAGATCCTATTTCCATAGCTTGGTTTGAAAATAATTTTGTGCCAATCCATGAAAATGCTTCTTGGATTTCTAGATTCAACCCTAATGGAAAGGGGAGTGTTGGATTCAAATTGCATATAAGTCTTGAACTATTTTCCCCAACTAATCTCATTTTGTATCCAAGACATGAATGCCCTTAATTGGACATCCCCAACATACAACAGTGGATTCCAATCATGGTCTTGGGTCACAAAATAATTATGTAAGTAGAATTCACGCAACAAATTCTTCATTTTAGGAGGAGCAATCCAATAAGCATTGACAAATTCAAGAGGAGTCTCAATGGAAGGATTCAAACTTGAAACAATCCTTGCTAGTTTAAAAGAAATATGTTTCTCCTTCATATACAGGGCATAGACCCTTGAAGGAGTCCAACACTCTAATATATGAGGTACTAAGGCTATCATATTGTCCACCTTCTTCTTTAAAGTAGCAATTTCTGCATCCTTGTCTTCAATCTCCTCATCTCTCTTTTGGATTTCTTTCTTCACCCTGAATTTCTCCTCTTTCCATTCTTCTTCCCTTCTTTGCATCTCCTTCCATAAATTCATAGCTACCATGTGCATTGAAAAATTAGAGGGCCTATGTATTCCTACCAAAATTTTTCCTAGCACTCATGTTTGCTCATCATGTAGCACTGGCTATAAGGATTTTGATTGCTTAGCCAATTTTGGCTGCTGGGGTGTTGACTATTCTCCCAGTTTTGGCTGTAAGGCCTCTTGCTCTGGCTCTTTCTTTGGCTCTTGCTCTTGCTGTAGGAAATCTTGCTTATTCTCTTGCTATAGGAGCTCCTGATTTTCCTCAAACTCTTGACTTTCAACTTGTTCAATGATATCAACAAGATCTTCCAGCGTTATGTTTTCTGCCTCCTTAAATATGTCCTTTTCCTCAACATTTACCTACCCCATTGGGCCTCTGTGTCCTCTTGTGATGTTTTTCTAGTCCTAGGGCTTCCCTGCAAAGACACATCAAAGGTTGGCCTAGCTGGTCTTAATTTTCTAGGAAGGCTCTCATGTTCTTCTTTGGCTGTAGGAAGAACAGTGTCAACCTTCCATTTCTTAGAGCTTGGCACTTTATTTCCTGTAGTTTTGTTTTTAGATTTTCCTTTCTTTATTTCTACCTCTTACTTTTGTGCCCTAGTTCTCATTAAGATTCCAAGAGGAACATCATCATCAAAATCTGAAGAGAAACTTTATTTGTCTGAATGCTCTGCCTTAGAAGAGCTAATCTCTATGGTTTGTTCAGTTGAAGGAGGGTTTGCACTAGGGCCTGTGCCATAAGTTGAGGCACTAGGAGTAGCTTCAACCATGCTCAATCTTCTGCTAGCCTTATGAGGTTGAGGAAAAACCATAGGTCATAAATGTTTTGGTCTAATTTGATCAATATTTAAGAATTATTCCCAAGTCATGTCAGACACATCATGCAAAGACTTTTCAACTAACAACTTGATTAGACAATGGTGGGAAATAAAATTATTCCTACCTTTTTGGGTCTCGACTTCCATGATTGAGAGAAGGTGGTATAAAACGTTTGGCACAATCATTCTTTTCCCGTGCCTCATATGATTCATTAGTTTAAAGTGCACAAAGTGTAGATTCAAATGGCAACCTTCGTAGTTAATGTACTTCAAAACATGAACAACTAATTGATTCCATAGCTCGGGAAGAGAGATTCTCTTCACACCTTGCTTGTGCACACTCAATAAAGGGTCACCAGGTTTTGTAAATTTGGCCCTAGCTGACCTGGCATCTCTGGAAGTAGGTTAATTCTCACCGTTGGTAGGAAACTTTGTAACTTCTGCAATCCTTTCTTTGGTAGCCAATATTTCCAACCCTTTTACCATGGCCTTGCCTTCAGATAATGTCTGGGAAATTTCCAATGCAACGTCTTCATCAAAACCATTGAGCTTTAGGAATTAATCTAACCACCCACAGTTTCTAAACTCAGCCTGTCAAGGTGCATTATATAGTAATACGTCATGAACCGTGGGCTCATTCTTGATTAACCCACCTCCCATGTTGAGCTGTCTGTAATCAAACAGTTGCTCTACAAAGTTTCTCTTCATGCAGTCTTCATTTAAAATCCAAAATTTTCCTTCCTGCAATGTTGCTAAATTTCAAACGCCGGTGTTGTCTGAATTTTACCTTTTTTTTTTGGGCTTAAGATTATGGCATGAGTAATAAAGGAAATAAAGGAGTAATCAATGAAAGCTATGATCAAGAAAAATGGCGGCAATTGATATCACCTCACACATGCAATCCATCATCTCACTCAAAATTTGAATCAAATCAATTTAAAATTTGCTGAAATGAGCCAACATGGACAGACACGTGGACATAACATTCACACTTCCCCCCTGACCTAAATTTGAGCATGTGTCCTCACATGTGTGAGAGTTATGAAAATTTGTCAGGGAAGGGAATAATGACATGCTATGGAGAACGTTTATATTAATTTACAACAATTAAATGAATGTACCAAAAGACAATTAAGAGATAACAACTGGATGTGCACATACCTGGATTCTTGGAATATTTGCTACAAAGATTATGGAGAAAGTACCAGTTACCTTTTGAGAGGTTGGTTGAGCAATGGATGAGAGTGGAGTGGAATGGAGTGAAGTGATGATGGAATGAAGTGAAATGATGGAGGCATGATGAAAGAGAGAGATAGGTGGAGATGGATGGGTAGATGGGTGAAGAAGTGGATCCCCATAGAAGTGGAAGTCTTTATTATGACCAGTTACGTACCTTAATTAGCCAGAAGGAGGGACACTAGGTCTGCTTCCTTCAGTTGCAAGAAGTTTGGGTGTTGCATGCTAAGTGAATTGTTGTAGGAATTCCTCCTTGGAAGTTGGATTGTGATACAATCTGAGGCAATGACCATTGACCAGCAGCTTAAATCTGATTGGGTCAATAGTAGTGAGCTGAACAACACCATTGGGGAATACTTCAGCAACCTCACATGGTCCTAGCCACCTCGTCTGCAATTTTCCTGCATTATCTTGATACCTTGAGTCGTAGAGTAGGGACCAATCTCCTAGTTGGAATTTCTTATCCTTGATGAACTTACATGCCACTTGATTCTCTGATTCTGCACTACCTCTGTATGTTGCAAGGTTTCCTTCCTCATTTAATCCAATACATGCAGCTGCATGATTATGTCTCTTTGTGTTTAGAGGTGTCCATCCCCAAATCCATTGAAGTCCTAGGAGTCTTATATTCAAATTTAATGGGCATCATAACTATCTTTCCATACAACAACTCAAATGGTGTGAATCTTGTAGTTGTCCAATAGGCCCAGAGAGCCTCTGGCAACCTGTTTGCCCAATCTTTTGTATGAACAACCACTGTTTTGGTCAAGATGGCTTCAATTTCCCTATTAGTTACCTCAACTTGGCCATTGGCCTAAGGGTGATAAGGAGTAGACTTTATGTGCCTTATGTTGTACTCATTGACCAGTGCTACAACAAGGGGTGATGTGAATTGAGTCCCTTGATCAGTCACTATCTCTCTTGGAACCCCATATCTGGTAAAAAATTCCTTATAAAGAAATTCAACAACTTTATTATCTCTTGCATGTTTCGTGGCCTTAACTTCTACCCACTTAGTTACATAATTAGTGCATACTAGGATATAAGACTTACCATTGGATGGAGGATCAATGGGTCCTACAAAATCTAATCCCCACTTATCAAATGGAGTGATTACTACTTGAGGGTAAAGGGGCATCTCATCAGTTTTGGTTGGCCTGACCATCCTCTAGCATCTATCACACTTCCTTGCATATCTTCCTTCATCCTTGTGGAGTGTTGGCTAGTAATATCTTGTATTCATAATCTTTATTATTGTCCTCTTGGTTGCAAAATTTCCTCCACATGGTTTGTTTTGGAATGCATGGAAAATATCGTATGTCTCATCTTCCCTCACACATCTCCTCATGACATGGTCTAGTCCAGTGTAAAAAATAATCCTACAATCCATGAAAAAGGAAATTATTTTTCAATGAGCACCCTTCTCTCTTTTGGAGAGAAGTGAGAAGGAACTCTCCCTATGACTAGATAGTTAGCTATGTCAGCATACCAGGGTGTTTGCACACTGATCTAAAATAAGTTCTCATTATGGAAAGAGTCATCTATGACCTGATTATCATTTGATGTATTCAACCTTGAAAGAAAGTGTGCAACAACATTGGTCGTCCCTGGTTTATCTACAATGGTTATGTCAAACTCTTGCATCAACAATAACCATCTTGCTAACTGTTGTGCAATTTTGCACACACGCCCCACTTAGAGTAGGGACCCTCTTTTCATGATGTCTTTTGACCTTTGGTTTTACTGGATTTGTCTTTTCGAGGTCTAGAGATGTTGGTCTTGCTGACTTTGGTTTTTCCCTGAGGCTTGAATTAGTTAAATTTGGGTTTTAATGAAAATCCGGGGTTTGACTTGGGTCTGGGATTTTTCGACTCAGTCGGATTTCCCTGGGTCCTGGTCTTCTGTCTGGTTATGAGTGAAATTTCCAAAGTCTGGGTTTCTGCTTGAATCCAAGATTTTTCGGCTTGGACGGATTTTCCCAGACTTCGTTAAAGTTCCGAACGTCGTTAAAGTCCCAAACTTCGTTAAAACCCCAGTTTCTGCCATGTCCGCGGAATTCGTGCTCATCCAGATTATCCGTTCGGCTTTTTTTTTTTTCAAAATTCTGTTTTGGGCTTGGGTTTCTGGATTTCCTTGATCTGTCTTGTCGCGCATTAATGGTCGAAGTACGTCTCCTCTGGCGCAAGTGCAAGGGGATTTAAAGAACTTTTGGCATCATTTTGATTTCATTATTCACTTGCTATCTGCTCTGGCGTTTGGGATTCTTCATTTAAGCTTTGATTATTGGATTCGAGCTACTCGCGTCTGGATTGTTTGAGCACTGGTCAAGTTTTCCATTGCTAGGGCACATTGTTTCACAGTCACCTCCTCGAGTTTGGGCTTCATTCAGAATTGATCTATGGTAAGTCCTTGTTGACTCTTCCTTTTGATGGCTCTTTAATTGAATTTTTTGAGTCAATTGGGAGTCATTTCAGGTCGGCCCTTGCCCATTTGTGGTATGTAGTTGGAAAAGCAGGGTGTGACCTGTCTCTTCATGGGGTTTACCACCCACACTATGCATGCTTCCGTTTATTGATCTAATGTCGGGTATACCCCTGTGGGAAGGTGTTTTGGGTAGGACTTACCTTCTAGGTGTGCAATTTGCTATATTGTGTGAAGATTAGGGTTTTGGTTTATTTGCCCAAATTTATCAGGTTTGGTAGGGTTATCACGATTTTCATGTTTTGTGTCTAGCCCAGCTCTGCTCGTACCCTGAGGGATCTCACCGTACTTTCACCTGACCATTTTGAAGTATAGTGTCTAAAATTTTGAGCTTACCCTAGTTTTCATGGCAGAGGTCTGGTCATGAGATTTAGGGCATCATTTTTTCGCCATGAGGATCGGTCATTTGTAGGTTTTGAAAATTTGAATTCATGTGCATTTAAAGTTTTGCTTATTGGCATTGATTTTGAGACCATTAGAATCCAAATAGGGAACTTTGCATGATCATCTGACTGATGGTTCGCTCGTTAGCGATCGTCGGGTTTTTGAGGTGTCCGCAGAATTTTCGCGCACCCGGATTTTCCTGGTTTCTTCCAAGTCCGCGGAGTATAATGGTTCCAGAGTTTTGAGCTATCCGCGGAAATCCGGCCTATCCGGATTTTTTCCGATTTCCTGGCCGGTTTCATTCCTTTCCAATTTTCAATGTTAGGGGTAATGGAGCAAGTGCTAAATGATGATTTCTTGCTGCTAATGGATGAATTTCATGATAATTACATAAATTTTTCTCCGTACTAACGACTTATTTGGTGAATGATTCCTTAGCCATAGGAGTCCATCTGGGTCGAATTTCTCTGAATTCCGCCCCGACTGGATTTTCCCAGTTTACCTCATTTTCCCGGATTGCTTCATTTTTCTGGATTTTCAAAGATTGATGATTAATGATGGATATTAATTGTTTTATGTGGTTTCATGCTTACCTTTGATTGAAATATGGATGATAGTTGAATATTCATGAGGCTCTTTTGTGAATGCAGGCTGAATCAAGCAAGGTTGTTGTAGGAAAGTCTAAGGGTGATACTGAAGGGTCCTCAGTTACAGAGGCAGGAAGATTGAGATTGGATACAAAGAGCCAGGTGCCTGACAGTAAGATATATTATGTATGCTCTGAGGTCTCTGACACTAATGTAGGGGCATGGAGATATGAGGAATTTAAGGCAAGAATAGCTTAGAAGGATCTATCGGCCCTGACCAAGGGGATGATGAAGTCTGGATTGGTCCATGTGGTAGGATTCCCTCCTGCAATATAGTGCTATGAGTTGATACTAGAATGTGCATGACAATATGAATTTGACACACAGAGGGTCGTGAGCACCGAAGGAAGAGTCTTGGAAAACTTCAATCCAGTTTCTATCACCCAAGCATTCGATATGCCAGACTTGCAATGTGTGTGTGCCCTGGATTTGGACTTGGCTAGAACTTATTATGAGGATGAGCTCGTCAAAGCCCAACAAATGATTAATACTTGGTTGGAGAAACCAAAATCTCATTTTTCCAAACTTCCTAAGCAGTTACATCGGATTAAATTCAGACCGGACATATATGATGCAATCACACTATTGAGCAGAGTGGCTGGTTTGAAGAGTGCTGGAGTACTGGAGAGTTGGATGGTCCATGTGATCAAAAAAATTGAGCAAGGTATTAATTACCATTGGGAATGACTCATCAGTGCAATGATTGATAAACAAATGAGAGATGTGCTGGAAACAAAAAGGTTTACTATGTCCTCCTATGTGGTATATGTGTTGGCTAGATTCTACCCATATATGGGTTTGAATCCAAAGGGAACATTTGGACAAGATATAGTTTATGACATATATCTGCAATTGCACCTAGGACATCAGGATTTTAGAAGGGAAAATGATGTATTCACAATGCATGTTACTAGGTTGCTCCAAAATGCAGAGCATGTAAGAATATACGATGGAGCAAAGGAGCTGATAAAGAAATATGGAGCTTGGTTCATACAGTTTCCCACCTTTTCTTACATCAGAATTGACGGGTGTCAGACTGCTCCATACAGGTTGCCAAGGTATCCTATTGACCACATTGTGCTGTTGGAGGTCACAAGATAGATATGTGAGTTTGATGCAATTGTTAAAAAGGCAAAGCATAAGACAGGGTTTGGTGGAGATTTCCCTCTGAGAATTGGCATAAGTGAGGTTTGTCCTTCAATTCAATCAGCGCATGCATAAGGGGATGAACTGAGTACATATGGTTTCTCTTTTCACTCTAAAAGGACAAATTTTGATATCACTGGAGAAGCGCAGAAGAAGGCCACCAAAGAATACCATCATAAGGATGACCTAGAAGATTACTGGGAAAACATTAAAGATGACTTTGAGAAGACAGAAAAGGAAGATATTCCTCCAGAGCCAAAGAGGGCAAGGACAACTAGAGCTTCAAAGAAGAGGGATCAAAAAAATTCCAAAGATGAGACTCCGGTTGTTGATGTGGAGAGTTTAGGAGAAAAAACTAAGGTTTATTCAAGGAAGTCAAGGACACCATCTCCTAAGGAGACCTTACAAAAAATAGATCCTCTTTCAGGGGCTTCCACTATGGAGCAACAAAAGGCTACTTCCCCTTCACCAAGTGTACCTGAGCAGGTGACCCCTGAAGAACATGAGACTAGTGGAGAAGCAGAACCGTTCAAAGAAGGAGAACTCTTTGGCGCAACAGCTGAACTTGAGGTTGAAGATGTAGAAAGGAACCCTTCTCCACTAGTGCAATATGAGAATTCTCTGGCAAGCAGCAAAGGCAACAAATCATTTGAGAAGGAGGATGCCCATGTTAGAACCCCATCACCTTTGCAAGAAGGAGAGCTTGAATTGGGTAACCAAGGTAACCAGTCCCCTGAGAAAGGAGAAGATGAAACAATAGAACAACATGAAGAGGTAAAGATAGATGAAATCCGGGTGGATCCTGTTGTCCTGGATTGGTTGGAAAAGGAGATTACAAGAAAGAAACAGGTTATTGTTGACACCCCCCTCGATTGGGATGAAATGTTGGACAAAATTGGTAAAGGAAAGAAGAAGAAGATGGCCAAGGTAGTTTCAAGGATAGAAAGAGATGAAGCAAGTAACAGGGTTATTCACATTGCCACCCCTGTTGCAGATAAAAGTAAAGATGAGGTTACTAGAAAAGATTACAATGTGCAAACTATTAATCTTGGACCAACTTCTATGGAGCAGGATATTGAAGAGTATGAAGGGTCCAATGCAGTAATAATTGGGAGACTAAGGAAAGAAACACAGTCCAAGCATGAGCTTAAAAGGGAGAATGAGAGGCTTAAGAAGTGTCTAGAGGACTTAATGAAGCATTTGCAATCTCTTCACCCATCTTCTTCTGCTGTTGTTGGTTTCTTGCCTAAGGAAACTATTTCTAAAATTGAAAGGATGAAGACTTATACCCAGGCTGCAATGGATTGGTTGAAGGATGTCCAAGCGAAAGGAGATGATGCAATAAAGGAAATCCTTTTGATTGGAAAGGATGCAGTAAGAGCCAAGGACTTGTTAGAACATGTTTTATCTCAAGACAAGGAAGATATTGACCTTCTATTGCAGAAATCTAAAGTAATTGTGGAGTATGGTAAGGATCAGTTGGCTGTAGATGGAATCCTTCCTTCATCCAGACTTAATGAGCCTTGGGAATGGTTCGAGGCTTGCAAATTGGACAAAAGGCCATCAGGAAGATCACAAACGAAAGAAGCGAGATAGATGGTGATCTGACTGGAGTTATGATGGATGTATTGCATTCTTTGAGATAGTGAGGAGGAAGGAAGATTGCTCCTAAGTATATGAGCCTAGAAAAATTGAGAGAATGGTGGCATGATGTTTATGCTCCCGGTCCGAAAATGTATAACAGGGCACCAATTGGATGATGCAACAACTTACTTGGGCTGTGATGGATAAGTACAAGGCACACAAAGATAATTGGGATAAAATTGTTAAACAGTCAAAAAAGAGATTGGCTCCATCGAATGTCAGCTCAAGATTTTGCCTTTGCCACTGTCCGAGCTGGATAAAGTATTTTTGAGGGTTCATGGATCATTGGATCAGAATAAGGATAAGGGAGGCGGTAGTTAATGCCCATTTTGAGATTTGTGCTTCCCTATTATTATAGGGCATGTGTTGATCTGGGCTACATTGAGGAATGTGTTTGGGCTGACCTTGATGATGTATCCACATTTAATGTGTGCCTTATTTTGAAATTCCTAAGGCCGACTTGTTTTGGCTAATTTATTTTGTAAATGTTTGGCTGGGCCGACATGTTTTAAGGATTCTCTATAAAAGGACATTCCTACCTCATTGTAAGGCTAGTTAGGGAGAGAGACAGTTGATATAAAGAAGAGCTAGAAAGAGTTAGAGCATTTTGTAATAGAAGTAATAGTTAGTTTCTTGAAGCAAATATTGTAACAGAACAGTGGAATTGTTGCAGCATTGTGGTGATCTAATACAATTGAAGGCATTATGGTTTTCCTGGTGAAATCTTTTGTGTTGGTTTATCTTGCATGGTTCTTGTTGTTTCATCTTTCAAATTGCTTAAAGATCTAGGATTTAGTGTCTAGAATTGGATTAGTTTGGTGAATGATGTTCATGATTTCATATTTGGAATGTTTGTAGCAATCTTTGGTCTATACTCCCAGTAACTATCTGATTGTAGTAGGCTGGTGAAGTCAACCTAGACCATACATTTATTTGTGCCTTGGTTCAATTGTGGATGAATATCTATGATTTGAAAATTTATATACCTCAGAAGATTGCACCGTTCTTGTGATATTGCATTGTGGGTTAAGCAAGAATTGGTTATTTAAGATTGGTCCATTCCAGATATCTGTCATTTGCATTGTTCATCCTAGAAATAGTTTAGGTCTCATTACATATTTGCACCCTTATCTTTTTCTATTTCTTTATCATTTGGTTAGATTCAAGATTTAAGATTACTATATTATAAGATCTGATAAATTTGGAAAGAAACAGTTTGCTTGTAGTAAGGTCCGATTGTGATTACTAGCATTTCACATATTATCTAAGTTGTTTATGCATTATCATGACTTGACACCCGAGAGACCTTGGGGTGATTTTCAGTAATTTATTGTTGAAGATTACCTTTCAAGAGAGATAGGATATTGTATTCTGTTTGAGTTGTTGCTGTGCAGAAAACACCATCAACACTAACCTACCTGATATTTGAGGTTTATTCATGAAATAATTAATGGCGGCATGATCTATGTACAAAAAGATTTGATAGCCATTTATATAGTGCCTAAATTTGTTGAGGGCATAGATTACTGCCAACATTTCTTTTTCGGTCACTATATAATTGAATTAAGCTCCTTGCAGGTTTTTCCTGACAAAATAAATAACATTTTCAATAGCTCCATCTTTCTACCCCAGGATTGCTTCTATGGCATAGTCTGGTGCATCTATATGGATGTGGAAAGGAAGCTCCCAATTAAGACCCTTGAGTACATTCGCATGAGTCAAAGCTTCCTTCAAATCAGAAAATGCCTTGTCATAGTCTTTAGTCCACTGAAACTCAACATCTTTAGTAAGAAGGGTATATAATGGTGTTGCTATTTTGCTGAAATCCTTGATGAAATGCCTATAGTAACCTGCATGGCCCAAGAAACTCCTAACATATTTTTGTTTTGCAGGTGTAGGAAGATTTGTGGTAACCTCAATCTTTGTAGAATCTACTTGAATTCCTTGGTGAGAGATGTAGTGGACAAGGACTGCACCTTCTTGCATCATCATGGAGCACTTCTCACTGTTTAGAGATAGATTGTGGTCTTCACATCTCTGCAGGACTCTCCTAAGATTCTCGAATGCTTCATTGAAATCAACACCATAGGTGATAAAATCATCCATAGAAATTTCCATGCAGTCATGAAAAAGATTTGAAAATATGCTAATAACTACCCTCTAAAAATTTGCAGGTGCATTGCATAATCCAAATGGAAGTACTGAGCAGGAATAGGTCCCCCATGGATAGGTAAATGTGGTCTTCTCCTAGTCCTTTGGTGTAATTTGGATCTGGTTATAGCCGCTAAATCCATCTAGAAAAGAAAAGTACTGCTTGTCTGCAAGTGAATCTAGAACTTGATCTATGAAAGGTAAGGGAAAATGGTCCTTTTTGGTGGCAGCATTGAGTTCCCTATAATAAAAAAAAAATTTACACTTCCCTCCCTTTTTGGGCACATTCACCAATGGAGACACCCATTGGCTATCTGAAATGGGGTAGATAAATCCCGCATCTAGCAATTTTTGTAGTTCTCCTTTTACAATTTCTCTTAATGCAGGGTTAATTCTTCTCTACAGCTATCTCACTAGTGTACAATCATCTTTGATGTAAATCCTATGAGTGCAAAGCTTAGGGTCCAATCCCTTCATATCATGGTAGTACCATGCAAATTCATGCTTGTGGGTCTTCAATAAGTTTGTCAATGACAACTGCCATTCTTCACTCAATTTGTTGTTGATGTGTAGATACTTTCCTTCTGCCACTTGCACTTGTGTAGTTATCTCTACTATAGTTGTTTCACTAATGATTGATACCTTGAGTTCATGTGGCAGCAATGTATGAGACATACTCATTGCTACAATAAATTATACTGTAGGAAGAGTGGCTGCAAGAAGAGCAGGCATAAGTGTCTTAACTAGAACAACAAAATGAGTGGATGATGCTTCTTCCACTTCACAATGATTCTAAATTATGTTAGACAATACTTCATCTTCATCTTGAAGTTGCATGAAAGCGCTTCTACCTAACATCATAAGCTATGCCACAAAATTAACTTCCTTGGCCTTTTCACCAACATGTGGCCATATGGAACTATCCATATTGTGGGGTGGCTAAGCAAGAGGGTAGAGAACAAGCATTTTGGTGCTCTTTCCATTAGAAATGGTCATGTCTCCTGTCTTGCATCTAATATATGCATTTGCTATTGCTAGTCATGGTCTTCCTAGAATTATAGGATACCCACTGAGCATGGCTTTAGGAAAAAGAATCATGAAATTTGTTGGGTACTCCCATGAGTCAAGAGTTACCAAAAGGTACTCTACTACACCATCAGGTTTAACAGTTGAACTATCAACAAGCTACAAGATAGTAGGAGTAGGTCTCATGCTTGCAACATTTAGTTGCTGCAGGATATCCTTGGCCATTACATTTATTGCTACTCCCAAGTCAACTAGAGCATTCTTTATCTGGATCCCATTTATGACAACTCCTACCACAAGACTCCCTATATCATTATATTTGGGAACAACCACTTTCCCAAGCATGATGTCAGCTAGCTGTCCCACCATATGAACCATAGTGGGGTCTTTCTTCTTCCTTCCTGGCTTCTTAAGGCATGCTTCCTTAATTGCCTTTCCATAGATTTGAACATCTTTTATAGCTTGAAATAGAGGTATCTGGACACATATATGCTTCAACTAATCTATAATGTCAAAATTTGTGTCCTTTTCTTCTTTTTCTTTCATAGTTTCCAACCTTTGGGGAAATGGGGCTGTTTGTGCAGTCTTCCTGACTGGGACCGGTTCAAGATTCTTAGGTGCACTTGGCTGAATGGGGATATTCAGAGGCTCCTCTTCTTCCACAAGAAGCTTAGTGATGATAGGTGTGGAAGGAGCTGGCAAGGTAGTTCCTAAATGTAAGTGGATGTCACTTACACACAACATATGCAGGGAATTGATTTGGATCAGCAGAGTAAACTAGTTGTTGCTGTGGTTTGTTATTTGGGTTAGGTGTGGGATGACCTAGTAGCTGAGTATGTTTAGGTGCATTTGAACTTGAGCTAGCAGGAGGAGGCATGATAGCAAGTTGCTAGGGCTGAGAAGGTGGCTGCATGTAGCTATTTGTTTAGTTTGGCCATTGTTGTCCTCCCCTCCATTGATTTGTCTGCTGCCAATTTCCTGGAGGTGGCTTCCAAATTCCTTGAAATTGCTTCCAATTCCCCTAAGGTTATTTCCAATGGGGTGGAGAGTTTTGGTGATTGGGCCAGGAATTTGGAGGGTTACTCCAAGACTATGGTGGATATCCTCCATAATTGGATGGATATGGGGGCTGCCATTGGTTACCAGATGAATAGGAATTGAAATGTGGCCCAACAGAAGAGAGTGGATCTGGTGGAATACCTTGTCTTGGAGCCCATGGATTTCTCTGTGTAATGTAGTAGACCTAGTCATCTTCACCCTAGATTGGCTTGAACTCGGGTGGAATCTTCTTGCTTGCAATATTAGCTATCACCTTACATTTGCAGTCCTTTTGTCTACAATAGGGGAAATACTCTTCCAACATTGCCTCTACCTCATCTTGTTTCTTTTTGGCCTAAAGTGTATCCAATTGAGTAGCTAGATTGTTTATAATGTCTTGCTTGAAGTCTACCAACAAGTGAGTAATTTCCATTCTTGAGACTCCAGTAGTAGATGACTTACCCATAGAGGATTGGTAAGCTCTCCCTTTCTTTGAAGTTTCCCTAGAATAGTTTTGACATATCTTCTTGATGTCCTCCTAAGGAACTTGGGTGATATCTCCTCCTCCCATCAAGTCTAAGGAATAGGTGCAACCGTCATTAATTCCTCTTAGGAAAAGTGACTTTTGTGATTCTTCATTAAGCGTATAGTGTGGAGATTTTTTCAGAAAAAACATAAACCTTGCAATGTAATCCTCTAGGATCTCATCTTCCCTTTTCCACATCCTGAAAATGTTATCTCCTCTCATGTCACTACCCCTGTAATATTCCTTGTATTTCTCAAGGAACTTTGTCTTCATGTCCTCCCAAGTCTCCATAGTATTTCTTCCTAGGCTCATGAACCATCTTGATGCATCTTCTTTCAAGGTGGTAGGAAATAGCTTAAGCCTACAGGAATTAGTGGTATAGTCATAACTCTTGCAGAATATATCAAACTCAAACAAGATGGTATCAGGGTCCTCTGTGACAAGTCCATAGAACTTAGGAAGGACAAAAGTGGGAATATTTTTGAGGTTGTCTACTTCATTTTAATGGGCAATGGGGAATGGAAAAGTTGGTTGGTTGGGTCTATTTCTATTTGCATCACCCATGGCTGCCTAATTGAGCTCCTAGGAAAAGGGATTCTCAAACTAATTTTGGTCTTCAGAAGAAGTTTCAAAACTGCTTAAATTGGGGAATGCATCAACAAAGGGGTGTTCTTCTTCTTCTTCTCCTCTTGGAAAATTCAAATTCTCATCTAGCTAGAATGGATCAGGGTTATTAGGAAGGAATCTCCCATGAGCATCTCTCCTCCTTCCTCTGTGCATACAATATCAACTCAATATCAACTAGCTCACACAAAGAATTGGTAAAAGAATAGTGGATCATTACTTTCCTAAATGAGGGGTATACTGGAAACAAATTTTAGAAATACTTGTATAGAAAAGAAACTATCAATGAATCCCAAAGAACTCCCTAGTTTGACACCATCCTCGACAATGACGCCAAAAATGTTGGCCTCCTACAATGATCTAACAACTAAGCCCTTACGGCTATGATTCAGAGATTAGACATCTAATTTGAATAGCTATTTCAATCATCATGAAGGTGCATTTAAATTTTCAACCCAAGAACGTGAACTTGAAATGGGTTAGCATAGTATGTGTACTAAGGATCCAAAGTAGGCATATTCATCCTACAACTAAGAAAGACACAATGTTGAAAGTAAATTGCTTGGAAAGAAGTAACATAAGTGTTGAGCATCATACAATAACTATACTAAGCTAAAATGCATGACAAAAATGAAAATCTGAGTGAACAAACAAGAAACTACTTTGTTTGCTTTGGCTACAGGAACAGTCGGTGCCAAATTTTTTACTAATTATTGAGCAAATATTAACAACTAAACTAAAGGATGGAATGCTCACCAAGTGGGACCCCTTGGATGAGTATCCCTTAAGACAAATGTAAACTCAGATGCACAAAATTATAAACTCATTTTATTCATTGGAAAACTCAAGTACAATAGATCATCATGACTGTATTACTAAAAAACTAAGAATGCGAGTACATCATCATATTAAGCAACCTCTTTTGAAGGAGATCTGAGTCTTATTTATAGGGAGAAAAGATACTAACTAATCACCTAGAAAGGAAATCAACTCCAATAGATTAGGAGGAAGGCACTTTAGGGAAAGCATAAAAAGTGGAGAGGTAGTTACACAAGCGCGGAATCTGGTCAGGCATATTTTCCTTAATGTAGATTTAGCACAACAATAATGCCTATGTTTTCTCAAAAAAAAATTAAGACCATTTACAAGGTGTTTACAACTTTGATTTGAATGAGGAATCTCCTGCTATCGAGAGTCTTCCCTTCGTTGACCTTTGAATGACCACCTTGTTGACTGTTATGACGAATGACCAACTGGAAAAATCTTCTTTAATTTTGTAGGCTACTAGTTATATCTGCAAAACAACATTAGTATCCACAAAAAATGCATATTTGTAACTATCTTAAAGTAGCATTCATTAATCCACATGTAAAATCAACACAGATAGTTCATATAGCATGTCAATGTCATTAAAGATTGTAGAAATAAGCTTATGTCCAATGTTTATGGTTTTGGGGAAATATTATAAAAAGATTAACATCAAAGCATCAAAGTCTATGACAACTATGAAAAATAGACAATAAAATTCTATCAAAATTGAGTCATAAACTGGACTCATCAGGTTTTGTGAGATAAGCTTTCTGCTTTGTAATTGTAAACTCTTTGGAGTTTACAAGGATCATTATTGTCTATTTATTGCAGCAAGTTGAAGAGAGTCTTATCAGAGTTTATTGCAGGTTGTGAAGAAGAATTGTTGAAGGAAAAAGAAGCATCTCAAGCAAGGATTGATAAAGAATTATTGTAATCTTGTTCTAAGGTTAAATAATACAAGAACTATTGATTCTGGTGGTGGAGTTTTTTCCCAAAAGGGTTTCTCCATGGTATTTGCCGTGTCACTTGTATCTTCTGGTCTTATTCTTCTACAATCTTTTGTCTACTTCTACAACTGGTAAAATGAATCTAAATAGATAATCATCCACAAAGAAATTGTAATAAATAACACTTATTTAAATCTACAGTATAACAATTTTACAATTTTTAAAGCTACATAATTACCTCCGTTTTCAATAGTGATACCTTATAGAACTCCATTGCTATCACTTGAAGAAGTCACTTTTGTCTAGAGGACTCTTGCCACTTCTCCATTGAACCAACAAGCTACTTTTCTTATGTGTTTGAGGGTGGTAACTATTTTAGATATTCAATTGAGCATACTCTCTTTATTTTTGTTAGCACATTGTTCTTTCCATTATTTCTATCATCTTGTCTAAGACTATCCATGGATGTGGGAACATCAAAACATGAGTTTTACTAAGGAAAAATCCTATACAATCATCTATTCCCCTCTCTTTGGTCTTGTATGTGTAGGTACAGGTGAAGGAGCTACTTGGAGAGAGTCTTTGATCTTGTTGGATGTCTTTGGTGATATCCTAAAATCTTTCTTGTCATTAGTATTATCATTCTAGCTACTCTACATTTGCTGTACAATTATGCTTCACATATTTTCACATCCAAAACACTGTACAAGACATTCTATGTTTCTTATGACAATTTTTATTTTTTGTTCGTACGAGACACTAGCGTGGTGTGCTGTTATCCAATAGCCTTATGTTAGTCCTAGACAGAGAGCTTGTCAGGTTGTTTAAGAAACCTCTATAATTTGTACTCTTGGTTTGTGAAGTCTAAAGGGTTCAGATAATTTTTGTGCCCTATTAAAACATATATTCAATTAAGTAATAGGTAAACTTGGAGGTTATAGTTACCTAAAGACTTACTTGAGTGGAAGGTTGAAACCTGTTAGTAAATAGATTTGTCCTTCCAAAATGAATGTAGAAAATGACTCAAAATGCCCAGCAAGAAGAACAAATAGTACTAACAGTTGAGTCACTTGCAATGGTATTTGCAAGTGCTCTCTGCTTATTTTACAAGGTGCAACTACCTTCGAATGGTTTGCAATGAATGAGGAAATGGGGTAAGCTTTTGACCAAAAAGTAGAAAAGGAAAACTACCATCTACCCATAGCCATGAAATAGATGTGAAAGATTAAAATTGAAACAAAGATGGATGCATATAAATGACACAAAGTTATTCTATGCTACACCCACAGATAAGAAACAATGAAAAGAAAAGAAAACAAATCCCTTCAACGAATGGGTTGTTCTAAATTCAAAGCTTCATAAAAAATCACATACACAGTTTGCTACAACAAATAGAAATTTGGAGAATGATTACAAAGGCACAAAGACATATGCAGTCAAAAGAGAAAATTAATGAGTGCACAGACCCATAAATAGTTTCTTTATTTCTCCAAAATAAATAAGAGTTCAAAGCCTCTCTGATTACAAAACAAAACTGTGTGAAAGAAAATAATACTGTCCCTGCTTCCCCTGTTCCGAGAATAGTAGAAAAAGATCCTCCTTTATGCCTTTGGACTACATATATATAAATTCTCAAGTGACTTTTTAGTTTCCATAATTAATTTAGCAAGTGAAACTTTCTTTTCCTCTTCCTGTGGAGAAACTGCCTCTTGGTTTTGATTTTTCCAATTCCAAATAACTGTTTCTTGGAAAGCCATAAAAATATCCTCTATTCGTTCCTATAACTAATTCTTGAAGATGGTTTCTTGTTGTCCTAATCTCCCAATTCAAAGAAGCCTCCTAGAGCCTGATTGTGCCAAGATTCAAATACTTCATTGGAAGGTAGATGATAAAATGCATTTTCTAACTCCACAGTGTCAAATATGGGTGTATAATAATCAAACCATTTATTTGTGGCATTTTTTTGGATAGACTATACCATTCCAATGTTTATAAACATAACCTGAAGTCCTTATCTAAAAATTTCCTGAGCTCTTTCCTAAAATGATCCTGATGCATCGTGGGAATTCATATTTTGCATACTTTCAGCAATAGCTATAACCATATAGCCATTTTCTCCCAGGCGTGTTTCAATGAATTCATAAAAACCACCCTTTCTTTCAAGATCAAATGGTGATTCAGGAATTAGAAAACAATTCACGTCCTTGCTGTCATTCAACTCGTTGTCAATGGAACAGGGGAATTTCATAACCCATCGGCACAAAGATATCACCATTGACATATGCATTGGTAGGTCTTAGATTTTTCAATGGTTAAATTCACACAAATTTCAATCTAGCTATGGCTTTAGTATACCTGTAATCATCTTCCTCAACATTCAATTAACATTATGAAGTACTTGCTTATGTATACATCTCCACATTTAGCCTGGGTGGAAAGAATGCTGATAAAGGCTATGGAAGTGAACGTTGGGATTTAATAAGATATTCCCTGACACATATTTCAAGCAATGCAATGACCTTTACCTTCAGAGCATTTTGAATTCTAATATCAAATAAGAATCCTTCTTTCATTACGCTTTGATTGGTGTCCATACTTTGCTCAAGTTGGACAATGGCAGTGAAATTAGCTGATGACATATTCATTGTGTTTGCATTTTAATGATTTTTCAACCAACTCATTTAGTGCATATATCTCGCATTCATGGTGTTCCTTGAGACCACAATTCCTTGGGAGCATCCTGTCAAGCAGTTCATGTGCATCGAATCATGATTTTACAACTTGCATACATGTCTAGTAGAGCATTTCGCACTGTAACGTCCGACACCAATCTCCAATAATTTTTGTTTAAGCATAGAGAGAATACTGGCAAAGATTGTGGAGTCTAGCTTTACACTTTCCTGCTGCATTTTCAAATGTTACATCTTAATAAAAACCAACATTTGATTACACTTTGATAGACGTCCATAGTGTTGATGAAGGTTGAAATTTTGCTATGTGTTGATGGATGTGGAGAATGCCGATGTTGCATTTATGCATATTAGAAGAATCCCAAACTAGAAGAATGCTATAAATCGAAGCTTTATCTATGACTTTGCAGTTACATATAAATCTACCGACATTTTGATTTCAGGTTCCTAAAGCCATTTCAGCAAATCCATTTTATTTTGTGCATGTCCTCAACTTTGCTGTTATAATCTTCTCCCAAAGCTCTGCCATTTCACTCTGTATTCACTATTGAAACCATAGCCACTTTACCCTATCTCTTGTGCAATCAAGATGGGGGAGATAACATTGCCATAATTCCCGTTAGTTGTTTATTTCCTTTTTCTTGAGAGATTTCTAAAATCTGTTCAATAAATCCATTTTGTGAATGTCCTCCGATCACTGCATTCTGAGTTTGAGTGCCATCATGTTTATGTTGGTAGAGGATTTGGGTGGTTGGCAGTTGTGAGAACTTTAGGACCAAAGTGTTGGGCCCTTTTGGAGTTCTAGAACGTTTAAAACACCTGATTGTGAAGAGAGTCAATTAATCAACATTTGTCCTAACTCTTGAACTTTACATTACAGAGGTTCTGAAGACTTTATGATCCCCCACAATTAAATATTTGTTGTTTATAAAGTACTTCAAATTTTATAAAAAGACTTTAGAAATACTTTTGACTTTAATAAAGTCACCGAACTTTCGAAACCACCAGATTTGAGAATAATGTTGTCCTCAAAATAATTTACTTTTCCAACTTTGAGGATATCTTGAAGATTCAATTTTAACTCTACAAAAAAACTCAGAATACAGAAGGAAAGCTCGATAACTTCCTCATAATGGCTTTATTTTTTGCATAATTTGGACAATGAGGTGAATGGATCCTCACAAGTAAAACACAAATATTTTCTGTTCTAGCAACCAAGAAATCAAAATTTAATTGAAATTGTGAATTACTGACAGGAAAATGTGAAGATTAAAATTTCACAAACGATGAGCTATCTGAGCATGAAAATTGGCCAGGCTAAGCAAGATGATGTTAGAATCAAGTATATAAGAGGATTTTTTACCAGCCTTAATATATTTTTGAAAATAATTATTTTTTGGAATGCGGCAAGCTAAGGCAGACAAAGGGGAATGCATTTGAAAATTTTCCAAGTTCAAATTTGGGGTAACATTAGCTCTAACTGGGGACTGCATTTTTAAAGAAAATGCAGAGAAATCTAGAATCATGAGTAGACCAGTCCAAGTCCATTGGATAAGGAGTCAAAGGAAATCATAATGACAGGGTGCTGCTTGCAGAAGGGCGAAGGGGAACCGGGCACAACAAAAATGGGACAAGAACAACAAACAGGAAAGGAAACTAACTACCAAAACAACCTAAACTTATTCACAAATATGTATAGGGGTATAAGCCACTTAACTCTGGAAAACTCCCAGATGAATCATGTGAAGCCATTTACACGCTGGGAAAAAAATGACCCACTATGGAAAAGAAATGTGCTCCTGTGAAACACTTGCAAACTCAGAAATAACACATAGGTCCAATGGAGACTCATCTTGTATAAGAAGTCCTTATAGATATGCATGCAACCAAAGAGCCACTTTTCATCATAAACCTCCTGAATATGACCAACCACAACTTCATGTTTTGTTTCAGATAAAAAGGAACCATTCACCTAATGGAAGTCGACTTGCATACCTTGGATCAGATTAACCTTCATTTGACAAAACTCAGAAATGTCTCCATTACCAATAGTATTATTAAACACAAAGTCATCATTTACTGAAGGAATTTCATCATCTTTTTCAACCACCAATTCAACTAACCCATTTTATTTGAGCCCCATTTCAAAACCTTCAACTTCACCAGCTATATAATCCTTCTCTTTTTGTTCTTGCAACATGACTTTAAAACAATCATTTTCAATACTATCCTCAAGGATATATTTTTCCAGTTCATTTTTATCATGAGGACAGAATAAATCTTCATCAGTAGATCGGGAATCATACAGTTCAAAAAGAGGATTATCTCTCACCCTTGGATTTTTCACAATATCCAATTGGTACATATAATGCATTACATTCACCCCAAGTAATTTTATTTTCAAGTTCTTTTGATTGTTTTTCCATTTCGGTTGCTGCTGTAACATTTTCCTCACATGCATCATTAATTATGTTTTCATTTGAACATACAAAGGAAGCATCAGAGATTAAAGGCTCTTCCTGCAACTGATTAACAAAACTTATGCATGCTACTAGTTGTGACCTTTGGGCATTGAATTCTAAAAGCATGGGGTCAAACTTAACAAAAAAAGCTTCTTCTTCTTTCAAACAAAGAAAATTTTCATTTAGGATACTTGCAGGTTGAAAATGCAAATTTTCCATACCTTCACCATATTTGACTTGACCATTCTTTTGTGCATGCATCTCCTCTTCTTGTAAGATCTTCTCCTCTAGTTCTTTATCAAGAGACACATTCATATATCCTTTTGTATCTCTGGTGTTATGAGTGAATGTATTCAAATCAACTTCTGTAATACGACTATCTTCACCCACAACCCCACACTGGAAGTCATCATCTAATCCTTTCAAGAACCAATTTGGGATGAAGACATTCTTGTGTTCAACCGACAATGCCTCCTTTTCAGAAAAAATAAATGACTGCTCACTTGGTCTCGCCTACATGCATCTTGGAAATAATTTCAGTTCTTTATCTTCTACATGATGGGGACCTCTTTCTTGCTGTTGATTCTGAATCCAAGGAATTGATGGTTCTACCAATGCTGGAAAAGAATCTCGTTCTCCAAGAACAGAGAAGTTATAAGACACAAAATTTTGTTTTCTTGGTTCATCTCTCAACAACTTCAGTCTTTGTACAACTTGTAATTGGTGTTCCTTTTGTTCAAAATCTTTGAGTTGATAATATCTTTGGTGTGTCCTTTTTAAAAATAATGCAGACTTATAATCTTCAGATGGGTGTAACTTTGTTCTTTAAGCTTCGACATACTTTCTTTGAAAGTGTTCCAAATAAATTGAAGCTCTTTGTCATCTTCAAAATTCATTTCTTCAATCATTGGCATTAGTCTTCTTCTGACTTTGGGCTGATTGCTTTGATTTGCCTAGCATCAAAAAAATTTCTGATATCTTTAAATACAATAGAATCGCCAACCCCCTTTCCAGTGGATGTACCATTAAATATCCGAGGAGATAAGAACATCGACCTATCCTTTCCCCAGTAGAGTCACCAAAAATATGCTATTAAACAAATTTGTCCTTCGAAAATGAATGTAGAAAATGACTCAGAATGCCCAACAAGAAGAAAAAATAGTACTAACAGTTGAGTCACTTGCAATGGAATTTGCAAGTGCTCTCTGCTTATTTTATAAGGCGCAACTACATTCAAATGGTTTGCAATGAATGAGGAAATGGGGTATGCTTTTGACTGGAAAGCAGAAAAGGAAAACTACCATCTACCCATAGCCATGAAATAGATGTGAAATATTAAACTTGAAATGAAGATGGATGTAGATAAATAACACAAAGTTCTTCTATGCTACACCCACAAATGAGAAACAATGAAAAGAAAAGACAACAAATCCCTTCAATAGATGGGCTGTTTTGAATTCAAAACTTCATAAACAATCACATATGCAGTTTGCTACAATAGATAGAACTTTGGAGAATGATTACAGAGGCACAAAGACATATGTATTCAAAAGAGAAAATTAATGAGTGCATAGACCCAAAAATAGTTTCTTTATTTCTCCAAAATGAATAAGAGTTCAAAGCCTCTCTAATTACAAAACAAAACTGTGTGAAAGAAAATAATACTGTCCTTGCTTCCCTTGTTCCAAGGATAGCAGAAAAAAGATCGTCCTTTATTCTTTTGGACTGTATATACATAAATTTTCAAGTGACTTTTCAGTTTCCATAATTGATTTAGCAAGTGACTTTATTTTCCTCTTCCTGTGGAGCAACTGCCTCTTGGCTTTGATTTTTCCAATTCTAAATAACTGTTTCTTGGAAAGCCATAAAAATGTCCTCTATTCTTTCCTGTAACTAATTCTTGAAGATGGTTTCTTGTTTTCCTGATCTCCCAATTCAAAGAAGCCTCCTGGAGCTTGATTGTGCCAAGATTCAAATACTTCATTGGAAGGTAGATGATAAAATGCATTTTCTAACTCCATGGTGTCTAATATGTGTGTATAATAATCAAACCATTTCTTTGTGAATTTTTTTTGGATAAACTATACCTTTCTAATGTTTATAAATATAACCTGAAGTCCTTATCTAAAAATTCCCTGAGCTCTTTCCTAAAATGATCCTGATGCATCGTGGGAATCCATATTTTGCATACTTTCAACAATAGCTATAACTATATAGCCATTTTCTCCCAGGCGTGTTTCAATGAATTCATAAAATTCACCCTTTCTTTCAAGATCAAATGGTGATTCAAGAATTAGAAAACAATTCACGTCCCTACTGGCATTCAACTTGTATTCAATGGAATAGGGGAATTTCATAACCCATCGACACAAAGACATCACCATTGACATATGCATTGGAATGTCTTAGATTTTTCAATGGTTAAATTCACACAAATTTCAATCTAGCTATGGCTTCAGTATACCTGTAATCATCTTCCTCAACATTCAATTGACATTATAAATTAATCACTTATGTATACATCTGCACATTTAGCGTGGGTGGAAAGAATGTTGATAAAGGCTGTGGAAGTGAACATTGGGAGTCAATTCGATATTCCCTGATAGATCTTTCAAGCAATGCAACGACCTTTACCTTCAGAGCATTTTGAATTATACTATCAAATAAGAATCCTTCTTTTATTACGCTTTGATTGGTGTCCATACTTTTCTCAAGTTGGACAATGGCAGTGAAATTAGCTGACTGCATATTCATTATGTTTGCATTTTAATACTTTTTCAACCAATTCATTTAGTGCATATATCTCGCATTCATGGTGTTCCTTGAGACCACAATTCCTTGGGAGCATCCTGTCAAGCAGTTCATGTGCATTGAATCATGATTTTACAATTTGCATACATGTCTAGTAGAGCATTTCACACTATAACATTTGGCGCCAATCTCCAATAATTTTTGTTTAAGCATAGAGAGAATGCTGACAAAGATTGTGGAGTCTGGATTTACACTTTCCTACTGTATTTTCAAATGTTACATCTTGATAAAAACCAACATTTGATTACACTTTGATAGACGTCCATAGTGTTGATGAAGGTTGACATTTTGCTATGCGTTGATGGGTGTGGAGAATGCCGATGCTGCATTTATGCATATTAGAAGAATACCGAACTAGAAGAATGCTATAAATTGAAGCTTTATCTATGACTCAGTAGTTACATATAAATCTATCAAAATTTTGATTTCAGGTTCCTAAAGCCATTTCAACAAATCCATTTTGTTTTGTGCACGTCCTCAACTTTTCTTGTTATAATCTTCTCCCGGAGCTCTGCCATTTCACTCTATATTCACTATTGAAACCATAGCCGCTTTACCCTATCTCTTGTGCAATAAACATGAGGGAGATAACATTTCCATAATTACCATCAGTTGTTCATCATCTTTTGCTTGAGAGATTTCTAAAATCTGTTCAATAAATCCATTTTGTGAATGTCCTCTGATCACTGCATTCTGAGTTTGAGCGCCATCATGTTTATGTCTGTAGAGGAGTCAAGTGGTCGGGAGTTGTGAGAACTTTAGAATCAAAGTGTCGGGCCCTTTCGGAGTTCTAGAATGTTTAAAACACCCAAATGTGAAGAGAGTCAATTAATCAACATTTTTCCTGACTCTTGAACTTTACATTACAGAGGTTTTGAAGACTTTATGATCTCCCATAGTAAAATATTTGTTGTTTATAAAGTACTTCAAATTTTATAAAAAGACTTTAGGAATACTTTTGACTTTAATAAATTCATTGAACTTTCGAAACCACCAGATTTGAGAATAATGTTGTCCTCAAAATAATTTGTTTTTCCAACTTTGAGGATATCTTGAAGATTCAATTTTAACTTTTCAAACAAACTAAAAATACAGACGAAAAGCTTGATAAATTCCTCATAATGGCTTTGTTCTATGCGAAATTTGGACAACGAGGTGAATGGATCATCCCAAGCAAAACCCATAAATCTTTCCATTCCAACAACCAAGAAATCAAAATTTAACTGAAATTGTGAATTACTGACGGGAAAATGTGAAGATTAAAATTTCACAAATGGTGAGCTATCTGAGCACGAAAAATTGGCCAAGCTAAGCGAGATGACATTAGCATCAAGTGTATAATAGGATTTTTTACCAGCCTTCATAGATTTTCAAAAATAATTATTTTTTGGAATGCGACAGGCTAAGGCAGACAAAGGGGAATGCATTTGAAAATTTTCCAAGTTCAAATTTGGGGTAACAAAACCTTAATCCTTGGAGGATTTTATTATCCTTCGTAGCGATTCACTTTTCATACTCTACAATTTCTTTGAGCTAGCACTTTAGCTATGTTTCTGTATGAAGTGTTGAGGAGCATAATAGGTCGCCATGCATTAATGATGTATTCCTTGTTCCCTTTGGGGATAAGATTAATCAACCCCTTGTTAATAACACTTACCAATGATCTAGTTTCAATTATTTCTAGGTAAACTTTATAAAAATCCTCTTGAATGTGGAGCTAAAGGGGTCTATATAATTCAACTAGGATCTCATCAATCCCAGGCATTTTGTAAAGCCATATATTGGAGGGATTCATCAATATCTTCTATGGAAATAAGGTGATCAAGAAACTTACTATAGTCGAGGTCTATTTTCTTTGGGATACAACCAACAACACCCTCTTCAAGAATGGGGAAAAGAATTTCCTTAGCAAAATCATTAAGAAAAAGGTTTTTGAAGTTCTCATAGTGTTATATGCACAAGACAACTGAGAGGGTGGGGGTGAATCAATGATACATTAAAACATTCAATCCCTCATTAACTTTCAATCCCTTATCAAGCTTTAAAACCTCATTAAGTATTATCAGAATGTAAGCATGTGAAACAATAATGCAAACACAACTATACACATGAGAACACCATGTATACTTGGAAAAACCTAAGCATGGAAAAACCATGGTGAGGATTATCTCACAAAGATATGAATAGCAACACCAAATTACAATAGGCTCACTATTGAAGGGCTTACTACCCAAAAGAGAAGAAAAGCTCACTTCCATAAGGACTCACTATTCGGAAGAAAGAAAGAAATAAGAAGACTATTACAAAGAGATTTCACTATCTTAGAGCAATAGGATAAATCCATCGCTGCAACTTTGCACCATCCACAACCATTGGCTCACTGCCTCCAACAACTTCAGGCCCACTGAAAATGTAGACACTTTCTACTGACTACATCCAGAGTCATAGACTTTTAAGATCATACTTAGATAACTGCACTTGATCACATTCACATCTCTCGCATCTTACAAACTTTCCACACTCATCTTCAACAGTTCACCTTGCATTTATACTATCTGTGACCTAAACAATCTCAATTAGGTCAGCCTCAATGAAATGTATGTACCTCAAATGTGTAACAACAAAATAGGTTGGCACCAAACACCTCCATGGTGGAAAGAAGTGAATGCAAACCATGCCAAGGGCTAATATGACCCAAATCTACATCAACATGCTTGGCCATTGTTGATGCCAAAAATTGGAAAGGTAACAACCCTTTGTGGGAAACTCAGTTTATGGGGGACTTATTCCGCTAAACTAAGTGACCTCCAGATTTTTAAAGAAGCTGACTTCTTCTATAATTGGGGTTTTGGAATGGGAAAAGGAAGCATATATAAAAATAAAGGATCTAACTAAGGCGATGCACCAGAATTTAGATAAAAGGCATGATAAACCTATCTTTTGGATATGATCTAAGGGACCGCTCAACAATTTACCGTGTCCTAGAATAACAAAAATTAAAGATTGCGGCATGGACAACTCATTCAATGACGTAGACTAATTTTCACGCCCATTTATTGAAAAAAAGAGTCAAAAGACATGATCTAAATCAACAAACTTGCATTCAAATTATAGAAGTATTGTAAATAAACTATTCAAAAATAAATGACACAGCATAAACTTTATTAGTAGTATAAGAAAATAGAGAGGCCAAACAATGGCACAATCTGTGAGTTCTTGCAATAATCTAAATAATAAAAAGGCCTGACGTCTCTCTAAAATCCTATAATTCTTAAACTAGTAGAACTCATAACATGTAATCTTCAAACCTCTCTTTAGAAGCAAATAGCAGTATATATAGTCAACATTCCCACTGCCTGGCGATCAACAACTAAAAAGATTCAAAATTTGGAGGAATGATGTCGTAGCAATAATTACCCTCGACTCTTGTAACATAAAAGGTTCAAGCCATAGCATTTGGTCACCTTGCATCCAGGTGCATCCACTGCAAATGATAGTAGTGGTCGCGTACAAACAAGTTTTTCCACCCAGTATAAGTGGTTAGAACACATGGCAACATCTCGCAGGCCGTGGTTCACTTCATCTTCCCTTCATTGAAAGCTTGCACTAC
>VDFB02117919.1:0-15039 GCA_007258455.2 Sequoia sempervirens | reverse complement strand
GAAGGGGGGTTGGTGTCGTTAATGGAATGCTTGGTTGGTCATGATGCAAGGATGTCGACACAATTCGTGAGGTCCTGGAAAGATAGGAGGGTTACGATGGGAGGTATATCATTCAAGGTCAATGAGGAGGTAATTGCTCAGGCGACTGGGCTCTCTTACACCAGGAAGAAGTACACTATGCACACCAAGACCTAGGATAGTCTGAAAAACTTAAATGCTTTCTAAAGAAAATGAAAAATAGTCCCACTCCTGAGTCCTGCCTTGAAAAGAAGCGCCCCCTTCGATGCCATGGTTTTCCTCGCTCGAATGCCGGAAGTATGCACCTGGAGTGCATCATTATTTCTTTTGCCAGTTATCACCACCTCTTCAAAATCGTACCACTTTTGATTTTTATTTTACTTAATGATTTTGTGAAATATTCGCTGGCGGTGTCTTTGGACACTCCTACCCAAACCTTGAAGAAACACCACTCTCCACCCCACCGCGCTCATCCGCTACGCTTTACCATTTCCTTTATCTGCTCTTGCTTGGGTTCGAAACCATTGCATGTTGCTTCATTGGCGGTTCGGCCCATTGTTTAGGAACGAATGAGTCCTCTCAGCGAAGGACCCTGGCGAAACCCCCGAAGTGAATGCTTCAAACTCGCCTAAACCTTCCACCAAAAAGAAAAAGGGTGGTGCAGGGATTTCTCAATCAAAAGCAGCAGTTGCACTTTATGAGCTCAAAACTGCTCCCCGCAAGATAACCAACAAACTTGCAACTAAGAAAAAAGTGAAAGAAAAGGGGAAAGGGAAGGTGGAGTTTTCAACCATAGACATCGAAGGGAAGAATATTGTTGGTAAAGATTCCAAGGGGGACACCATGGTGGCTACTACTATGGGGGCAGAGTTAAAGAATACCAACATTAGGAGATCACACAAGCTAGAAAAAAATAGTAAGAAAGTTTCAGTTAATGATATTTCCAGTGAAGAGGAGCAGTTTGATAGTAAAGGCAAGAGGAAGGAGGAAGACATAGAGGTGGACGAAGAGGAATTCATTGAAGGGCCTAGTCACTTTTCCAACTTCAATGAGATGCTCAAGGATGACTCGATGAACCAGTCCTTAGAACCCCAGGCTATGGAAGAAGATAATGCGAATACCATGGACAAAGTGGTGGATTATAACATGTTGCTTGTGTGGGTGGAGATGCTTGAGAAGAAATTCACTGGATTGACTTGGTTCATTGTCAAGATGACCCACTGTGCAACTGGTACCCTTTCTACTATGCTCAAGGATGAAATGGATAAGAAAGCTATGGAGGAGGGCACGAACTGGGTTCGGGAGGATGTTATTAACCTCCACTTTCAGAATTGGGAGGGTACTAGTTAGTCTGCTACTGTTATGTCATGTCTGTTGGGTCATTGTTTATCAGTTGTCAGTCTACTATTTTTGTGTTCTATTTTTTTGGTGGTTAATGTTTTAATTCTTTGGACCTGATCTTTTTTTTCCCTTCTGGACCATTGTGTTAAGGGTACAACACCC
The DNA here is from genome assembly GCA_007258455.2 of Sequoia sempervirens. NCBI lineage: Eukaryota > Viridiplantae > Streptophyta > Pinopsida > Cupressales > Cupressaceae > Sequoia > Sequoia sempervirens. The sequence goes on along the minus strand of VDFB02117919.1, from coordinate 13,518 downwards.
TATAAATGCTTCTTAATATATCAAAAAGAATAAAGGTTAGACTTAGGAGTATGAAATAAATATTTGTATAAGATTTTTATATATCTAAAGTATGGATACTTCATCATAAATATGAATCTAGTAAAATAATATATGCACTGCATATTTATAAATATTCCTTGAAAACCTAATGTCCATGATCTCTTTTAATGATAATGAAAGATAGATGACATCAAAACTATGAATATCTCTAATATTTAATACAGTGATTAAAAATAAAAAATGATATTTTATTTCTTATTTCACTTCCAAAAAGTGTTGCCTATAAAGTTTCATCTCTAAAAAAAAACATTAACATCCCTACAATTCTAATGTGAGAATATAGGACATACTAAGTGAAACTTCATGTCATATGATATATGTGGGAATAATGAGAAAAAATAATAAGTACTCCAAAGTGGTTAGAGAATATTTTTTGTTATATTTAATGATCGGGTAAAAATAACCATTTGAATAGATATATGAATATCCAAATCTCAACCTTATCAATCTTAAAGAAAGTATGATTGTATGAATATAATAAATTATTGATAAAATGAAGATTAGCATTCATGACTTGACTTGATCAAGTAATAGATTTTAAACTCTATGAAGTATTAACAAATGTATATATAAATATTTGTAAATCATTAATGTCATTCACAACTAGTACTAAAATATGAAAAAATGTTGAATATTACAATGTGAAAGATGTGCAAAAAATATTTGAAGAATAGATCACTTACAATAGATGATCTTATAAATTACAAGTCTACACCATCTCCCATAACATTGTGAAAGAGAAACTACACACAACCCCTTTGAAGAATATTCATATCTTCAAATATTGCAGACATGTCTTCTGAAGAATGTGTTTCACAAGGCAAAAAATTAATCATAATCTATATTTAAAGAAGAAAAACTTTGAGAGAGGAGACTCCTAAATTTACATTCTATATAATATGGTATAGTTCAATAGTAAAAATATTCTTAAAATTGAGTTACTTGAAGATGTTTTAGAAAGTATCTAATTTCAAATTTGAGTTATATAAGCATGTGAAAGATATTGTGTAATGTTGAAGAACACACATAAGAGAATATCCTAGATTAAAATTATTCTTAATGTTATAAGGAATTTCATTATAATCGAGTACACAAAAAAACAATTACAATTTAGGATGATAATTCTTCCATTGTAAAGATGATAATTGCCATAGGTCTATGATAAATAGTTACCTCCAAAAAATGACTTTCACTTTCATATTTTAATGGGAATATTTAAATCTATTATTTAAAACATAGAATCATGATTGTGACATTATAATAGAACTCGAGTTCCTATTTTTTAAAACATAGAATCAAACTAAGGTTTTAACTAATTCTCAAAGTTGACATGCCACTAGAAAGAAATTGTAAGGGAAAGGGGCCCATAGTGGGTAGGGGTCCAATGGTGGGTATAGAAGTAGGTCTGAGTGGGTCCCATAGTGGGTAGGCTTAATATCCAATAAACTTACAATTAATATCCAATTCCAAAACACTTTTATCTATAAAGTACACAAATTGACAAATCATGTGAATTATTCTCTAAAATACACTTGTCTCCTCACGAAAAGTGGATGTGGCTTTAAACAATAACATTTCTTAAAATAAATATGGAATGCGAATTATTCTATAGAAAAAAGAAAAGTGCACGTAGCTTTAAACAATATTTCTCAATAAGGGAATTGATGCTAAATCTCCTAAATATTCTGATTGTATAAAGGGCTGACAAATAAAGAAAGCTTCCTTCAATGTGCTCAATGACCACTAGAGAGGTAGTCTTTGGGCTCCTAATACTTCTTAAATTATAGACTTAATCATTTATTTTGATGGTATTCGTTACCCACACTTGTTATCTCCAAATACACGTCTTTTTGTTTTTAATATATTAAAGAAAGCACATGATTGTTGAATTCAACACGTCTAAGATCATTTGGTTATAAAACAATATATATGCATATATTTAGTAAGATTGAATAATAATATGATAGTTTTAGGGTTAAATATATATATATAGTTGTATTTATTGTTTGGATAATTTTTTACTTGATTTAAACTTAATATCAATTAAGTGAACGATTTCTTTTATTTATTTTTTTGTTATTTGTATTTAAGATACTTAACATTTAAATAGTTGACAATCACTATTTTATGTTAGTTGAATACTAGTAAGAAGACATGTGAATATGGAGTATTCCTTATTCTAAATTTGTTGGGATGACATTTTTTTAATAAAATTAGTATATAATTATTATATTCTAAAATTTGAAGATAAATTTTTTTGGTTGTTTTAGATTCTAAACTAAAAAAATACTATACTATTTATTTTGAAGATTTTCAATGTATTGGAGACTATTTCAAGTTATTTGGAAACACAGTCTCTCCACATGAGAGGAGGCTAGAAAAGATAATGACTTATGACTATTTCCCTCTTATTAAAACATACATATTTTGACTTTTATGAATGACATTGATCTATTAAAAGAAGCATAAATTACTATAGAATGGGAACTAAGACATATTGTGATAAAGTATTTCTATTATAAAGGAATAATTTTGAATTAATTAGATCGTCAAATTTTATACTAAAAAAATAAACATCATACATCATCTAATAATCAAATACTTGGCAATTACAATCCTATTCTATATGAATTTTTTAGGAAAAATAATATGAAAAATTCTCTCATATATCACTTATACTAAAGACTAATTAGAATTTTGTAGCTTGGCTTTTATAAATTGATTTTTTTTAAATATAAAAAATGCACACTAAATACATTGAACAAATGGCCTTACACATGTGTTGAATGAACATAAAGAGGTTTCCTATCAAGTTCAGCATGGCTTCTATAACCTATAAAAATGATTAGTATAGCCTAATCTGTACTCTACTACCATGTTAGAAATTAAGATCTTATGATACTAATCATTATTAAAAAATATAACATAAATAAATTAAGAATCACATAAGCATAGATTTTACACATTACATAAGATATACATGGAGAAAACCCTTTTCAATCAAGGAACCCCATAAAGTGTTATTTTATTATAACACTTAAAATAATGGTCTATTATAACATAGATCAAATCTAAGGAACACTTCTCCATACTTCCACATGGCTAATAATACCTCATGTGCATAGTGATATAGTTCACTATACAACCTCTAAATTCTCCACCTCTCAAATGAGAGGTAACCTCCTTAAATATAGGAGAAAGGGTGGCATAATACTTTAAGGGATATCAATCACACATATTCAAAATAACCATTCATAAATAATTAATAAATTTCTACTAGTTATTAGACTATAATTATTTTAAATGGGATATGTTTAAGAAAGCATATAATATATAAGGTTTAATAACCTTATATTAAAACATTATATAAATTTTATAAGGGTTTGACCCTTAATAACATTATGTTCTAACAATTAAACATTGAAAATGAAGGAACTTGGTGAAAAAATACATTTTTTTAGGATTTTGAAGAAAAAGAAGATAAACTAGACATAATTATGCAATTTGTCAAATTGAATCTAGAAAATTAATGTACATTCCATTTTTATTTCTACCTTTTTATGCATGCCACTGTTGGTATTGGTTTTCATTGATGTCAACACTTGGTGACTTGGTTGTTTTTTATGTCATCACTTGGTGTGTTTGTTGGAATTGGTTGTCAACACTTGGTGAGTTTGTTGCATAATTTTTGTGAAGTTCTTTTTTGGAATTAGTTTCCATTGATGTATGATGGCATTTTTGAAGCTCATGGTTGGATGTCATGCCTTTTTTGATGTCAAGTAAAGGTGTATTGAGTATGGTTGTTGTCAAAAAAGATGTTATCATGATGATATATTAAGATGAGGATTAAAAGCATTAAGATGGGGATTAGAAGTAATGTTGATGGTGGAGAGATGGTTTTTATGGTCTATAATATGTTATATGATCTCTTCTATTTTTCTTGAGGAAGTAAATGTTGTTGCAAGATTGTTTTGGCCTTCAGAAGTTGATGAATTTTTTTTGTCGAAGACTTTTTGGGAGAATGCTTTGCATTCCTTTGTTGTTGAAGATATGGTCTTGTGATTTTGGATTTAGTGTTTGTACTTTGTGGATGTTTCATTCCTATATTTTTAGGTCATTATTGTTGTTGAGGAGATTTTTTTAATTGCAAAAGGTTGGTAGTGTTGAAATCCACACTGTACTGTACCAAATCAAGTGAAACCTTGAATTCTAAAAGATACAATCATTATAAGAAACTTCCTAGATCCGAACAACATGAAACAAAAATGTGGAGAAATTCAAAGAAAATACATTTCTCCCATACCACAAAAAATATCACTGAAAAACTAGTTCACGGATTGGTGAAAATATCTCACTTTGCACAATGATCTAGAAACCCAAATTCTAGATATAGAAACTACTGAAAACCTTGAAAAACATATCAAATCCACATAGGAATATTTTCAATACAAAATAAATGTGGATCACATCTCAAAGCACGTTTTGAACACTTGCACAAAACTATCTTCTCTATCTATCAAATTTTCTCAAAAGCACTTGGAAACCAAGTACTAGAGACACCATCTCAACACATTACACTCTTCCAACACATCTCAAGACACTGCAACACAAAGATAGCTTCATGTACTCACAACACTTCCTCAATATCTCAACTATACATGCACACAACTTGCAACAACCTATTTCCCTCCTTTCCATAATTTTCTCAATATCTTTGACATCTTCATCATGCAACAATCTTCATCAACATATTGCTTAAATCAATGACAACACTAGCTTATTGACATCAATGGAGATACCTTCATACTTGCAAAAATATCTCCCTTTGTCATTGATGGCCCAACACATGATGTCAAAAACTATCAAATACAACACAATAGCTATGAATACACTTTCTTATGACTTTCATTTTTTTTCTCTCCCCTTGAGTAGATAAAATTTTTCACATGATTCTTTCTTCCTCTTTAACATCAATGGAAAATTATATTATTTTGCATTTATCTCCCCCTTTGAAAATGAACCAAGATACTTTCTTTGAATACTACCCCTTAGGAATACACCCAACCAAATCATCAACTTTGCACAATGAAAATATTCCTTACTGCAACAATGACACTACCTAACCCCCCTAAGAGGCAGCCACCAACATCAATCTAGAAAAGAGATGAATCCATAGATGCACTAGACTAATGCATCTAGTTCAATGAAGGAGGGGAAATAACCCCCAACTTCTCCCAAAGATACTCAAAAGTGTCCTTAGGAAGAGCCTTAGTAAATATGTCATCAATCTAATCCTTTGTAGGTACATATTCAAGCTTCACCTCATTCTCCATAACCTTCTCTCTTAGAAAGTGATGCCTGATTGATATATGATTTTTCCTTGAATGCATCATTGGATTCTTTGAATTTTTAATTGCACTTGTGTTATCACAAAAGATAGATATAGGCTCATCATACACTACTCTGATATCCTTCAATGTATATCTCATCCACAAAACTTGTGTGCAGTAATATGTTGCTGCAATATACTCAGCCTCTATAGTGGATAAAGAAATTGAATCTTACTTCTTACTCAACCATGACACCAATATACATCCAAGAAAGAATGTGCCACCACTTATTATTTTCTTTCCATAAACACAACCAAACTAATCTACATCTTTGTAAGCACTTAATGTGAAATTATTATCCTTAGGATACCATAATCCATAATCTAGAGTGCCTTTTAAATATTTTAATATCCTCTTCATTGGTTCAACATGTGTCTCTTTAGGATCTTCTTGAAATCTATCCACAAGAAAAACTACATGCATGATATCTGGTCTAGTAGAAATTAGCTATAACAGTCCACCAATCATAGATCTATACTCGCTCTGATCAGCCTTAGGTGAATCATCATCCTTCCTCAATTTGCAACCAGTCACCATAGGAGTCCATACCATTTTGGAGTCTTCCATTAAAAACTTCTTCAACATCTCTTTGACATACTTTAATTGTGAAATGCAAGCCCCTTTATCTATTTGATTTATTTGTAGCCCAAGGAAGAAATTCATCTCTCCAAACATTGACATTTCAAACTCTTTCTACATCTCTTATGCAAATTTCTTACACATAGCTTCATTTCCCACAAAGATAATATCATCTACATACACAACCACTATCAATATTTTTTCTTCCTCAATTCTGAAGTAAATATTACTATTTGTGGTGCCTTTATTGAAACCTTATTGTATCAAATATCTATCCAATCTTGCATACTAAGCTTTGGGAGCTTGCTTCAATCCATATAATGCCTTATTCAATTTAAAAACCATATCTAGTTGATCTAACAACTAAAATCCTTCTAGATGTTCCATGTAAACCTCTTCTTCTAATTCACCATTCAAAAAAGTAGACTTCACATCCATCTGATAAAATTTAAATTCCTTGTATACTAAAAATACCAAAAACATTTTGATAGCTTCCATCCTAGCCACCAGAGAAAATGTTTCCTCAAAGTCTATTCCTTCCACTTGTGAGTAACCCTTACACATAATCATTTCTTTATTTCTTACAAATTCTCCATTCTCATTTAGTTTATTTTTTAATACCCACTTATTTCCAATTATGTTCTTGTTTTTTCGGTCTAGGAACCAGTTCCCAAGTATGATTTTTCTCAATGTGCATAAGTTATTCTTTCATTGCCTTCATCCAATGTCCATGTATGCATGCCTCACTCACTATTTTAGGTTCAAATTTAGAAAGTAAACACAAATTGACCTTAGCTTCAGTAGCTCTACTTCTTGCCAGTACTCCTTTCCTCTTGTATCAAATGATCTATTCTTCAAAATGATTCTTTTGCACATACTTAGGGGTCTTAGGGGTCTCTTTTGCAGCTTCTTCCTCTTCATTTTGAACTTCTTTCTATTCAAGTTTTTCTTATTCTTCTTCTCCATGAGTAGGTTCATTTGACACACATCCATCTACAACAATTTAATTCTACAAATCTTCATCAACCTTAACATTTGCACTTTCAACAATCTTTCTTAGCCTTTTGTTATAACATCAATAATCTTTGATTTTAGTAGAATATCCAAGGAAGATGCCTTCATCAGACCTTGCATCAAGATTTCCTAAGTTTTCTTCATCTCTTTTGATATAACACTTTCTTCCAAATACTCTAAAGTACTTCATAGTAGGAACCCTTCCATACAACAACTTATAGGGAGTCTTTGTGCTCTTAGATTTTGCTTAAACTCTACTAAGTATGTAAAAAATAGTATGATTTGCTTCTCTCTAGTATACTTTCAGTAGGTTAGATTCTTTCATCATAGTCCCAGTAGCTTCTTGAATAGTTCGGTTTTTCCTTTCAACTACTCCATTCTGTTGAGGGGTTCTAGGGGAAGACAAGTGCCTCTTTATTCCATGAGCTTCACAAAACATGTTAAACTCAATAGAGGTGAATTCTCCACCTCTATCAAACTTTAAACATTTGATTTTCAAATCCATTTCATTCTCAACCATAACTTTAAATACTTTGAATCTATCTAGTGAATCAGATTTATGTCTGAGGAAAGCAACCAATGTCATTCTAGAGTAATCATCAATCAAAAGCATGAAATACTTGTCACCTTGAAGATTTCTTATTGCAAATATGTGTCTAACTAGTGTTGTCATTGATTTCAATACAATCTAAGTTGATGCAGTTGAAGGCCACAAGTGTTTGTAGGTTTTGAATGTACTCTGGTGTGGGCTTCACATTTCTACTATGTTGATCCTATACAAATGAGGAATCGGAAATGTTGTTCAAGGACTCCAATGGGTGATATATCTTGAATTACAACCACTAGTTTGATGAAGAGAGAAAGGTGAGTTCACTAATTTGTGAACTGATTTGATAGAGTTGGTTATCTATGGACTATGAGAAATGTATTTGCTCTATATTTCTCTGTTGTATTGCTTCAGGTCTTATGAATCTAGAAGAAGGTATATAATAGGGTTATATGTGCTCTATCAAGAGTGCTCTTGGTTTGGTACACTGGTGTCAAGATTTGAGTGAGTCTCTAGTATGTAATGTTTCAAGTCAACCCTCTGGTAAGAATGGCTCAGTAGTTTGTTCCACATTTCTTGCATATTTAATATATGTGTTTGTGAATTGGAAGTTATCTAGAGGCATGTTTGAAGTTGGTATGTTCCAAGTTGGAGTGTCCAATATAAAGAGTTGAGTGAGTTATGTTCGCTAGAGTGAAAATTGCATTATCTGAACAACTAGTGGTGACAGAGAGAATGTTTTCTACTCCACATTCCTCTGCATTAACATCTTTTGAAATGTGGTTCTGGAATTAGGATTATAATAATATTATGTTCCCTCAACTCAAATAGTTCTTGATTTTATGGTCTTCAAGTGATTTCCTCTTTATGAAGGCGTTGTTTAGAGTGCTCCAGTTTGATAAATTCTTCAGAATGTTGTCTAAGCTCGTGCTGAGATTGTAATGAGCTTGCAAATGTTTCCTGATTGTGCTTCTAATTTTTTATTAGTTTTCAAGATGATTTTTGGCCAGTGTTTGCAAATGATGGTTTGGTTGGTGTGAACAAGGTTTTCAAGTTGGTGGCCGACATATGAATAGAATCAAATCGCCTATCTAACTGACATGTGAACATTTAATGAAGACAATGCTAAAAGGTGACATGCTCAATCAAAATAAAATATGATTGAATAGATAGAAGAAGAAATTAAATGCATATTGGCATTTTGGGGTCAAAACGAGAGTTATATTTGGTAAATTTTTGGTAACGAGATTTGATTGGTGTTTAGCTCGATGTTTGGTGTATATTCTAATATGAGATATGGAAAATCTAATTGGATGGCATCATTAATGGACAGATAGTATGTGGGAAGCTTGATGCTCTAATATTCGTTGAAGATGGTTGCAAAGTAAGAAACCTTAATAGGGGATTTCACTCATATGAAATATACAAAGGCATGAGTTAAAAAAGTAGGTGCACGTGGTGTATGTGTGTGTAGAGAGGTAGAAAGAGAAGTGAGAGAGAATTGTAACAAAGTATAAGGATCATTAAAATACAAGAATTTGATTACAATAATGTGAGAGTGAATACAGAGAAAGGAATGAAGAGTTGAATCAATGCACCATAGGTTGAGTAAAACCAGGTCATGCATAATTGATTGAAAATATTTTTTAAGAGATTTTAGTCTCTATTTTCACTGAGTTGTAGCTAAAAATAGGGTGTAGTAGTGTCCTTGAAGCTGTAGCTTATAAACAGGGAGTTGTTGCTTCCTTGGGTTGCAACCCTGAATATTGTAACTGAACTTTCATGCTTGTGAGGTTATATTATGATAGTAGATTCTAACAATATTTCTCACCATGGTTTTTCCCATATTGGTTTTTCCACAAACATATTATGTTATGTGTTGATCTCTCTTATGTTTGTAGCTATCATATCTGTTAGTATTTCAATATACACATTTATGTTTAAGGTTGAATCTATGAAAGTTTTTAAGAACTAAAAGTTTTAATATCTACTAATTCACACCCCTCTCAGTAGATCATTGTGTTCTAACAATTGGTATTAGAGCCCCAGGTTCCCAAGGAAAAGCTTAACCAGCTTGGGTTGATCTTGGATAGGTGAACACAATGGAATGTTCAAACAAGCCACCTAGGTTTGATGGAGCTAACTATGCTAAATGGAGCTCATTTATGGAAGGATACTTAATCTCTCGTGGAACTAAAGTCTAGGAAACTGTTGAGACCCAATATACTATTCCTACTACAACTATTGATCCAACAACAAATAAAATTCATGAGGATAATAAGAAAGCTTGGTTCATTATTATGAACAACTTGTTTGACTCTATACATAGAAAATTCATGCATTGTAAAACTGCTTATGATGTCTAGGAAAAACTAAAGAAGATCTATGAAGGTGACACCAAAGTGAAGCTAGCAAAGTTGCAAGTGTTGAGAGCAAAATTTGAAGGTTTGACTATGACCAAAGAAGAGAATATTGCAAAATATCTTTAGAGAGTTGATGATGTGGTAAATTCCATTAAAGGATATGGTGTAGACCTAAAAGAAGATGTGCTAAAATTTCTCTTGTCTATGAAAACTAAATATGATTCCAAGATCTCGTCTATAGAGGAAGGTAGAGAAATTGATAAACTCACTCTTGATGAAGTACATGGCATAATTACTACCTATGAGATGAGAATTCCCAATGTTGAATAATCCCGAAGAGAAGCTACATTTAAGGTGGTCAGAAAAGAGAAAGATGAAGTTGATAAAAAGGACAAAGTTTTTGTCATTACATCTGATCATGATGAATTTGATGAGGAAGAATCCAATTTCATCAGGATACTTAGGAGAGGGTCTAATAAGTACAAAGGTAAGCTCCCATTTAAGTGTTTCAATTGTGGGAGAATAGAGAATTTTTCTTCAAAGTGTCCATATGGGAAAGAGAATAGTTCTAAGCAAGAAGATGGTAGCATAATGAATAAAATGGCTTATCCAAAAAGGAATAACTTTGGAAAGAAGAAGAAGAGTTTGTATATCAATGAAGAAAGTGGAATTTTTTATGCTAGTGATAGTTTAGAAGAGGATCAAGACCATGCAATTATTATGAGAGAAAAAAAAAAAGTGTTTCTATTTATGGATAAGGAAACTAAGGACTAGAAAGATACACCAGATGAGGATTTACATGAGGAGGAAGAAGCGGTTGTTGATCTTGAACAAAAATTAATTAGTGCTCTTGAAGACTTCAAGGAGTTAAGAGACATATATGATGCTCTCAAGATGGAAAACAAGAAATTGAAAAAGAATGCTCAAAGAGAGACTAACAGAGCAGCTAAAGAACTTGAGGAATCTAATAAGGTGATATTTGGTGTGAAAGTTCAAATAGAAGAACTCAAAAGAGTTGAAGATGTTATGAAGTCTAAGGTGCAAACAGAGATGGAGAGATGCTCAAAAATTGAAGCTAAAATATTTTCCCTAAGAAAAGAGTTGGAGAAGGCTAATAGCAAGTCAGTAAAAGTCTAAAGTTGAAAGGTGGTACTAACATCTTAGATGAACTGCTAAGTACACAAAAACATGCTAGTAAAGAAAAATCTGGTTTGGGACTTCAAAAAGGAATGAGTTAATTTGTTGATACTTCTGCAAATGTTTATGAAATATTTAGAGTAGAAAAAAAAATTAATCTGTAATTAGAGGTTTACAAATTCAAATGTATTCAACCTTAATTATAATTATTTTTTATCCAACAGAATTGCATGACTATGTTGTTTAACCATTGAAATTATAGACTAAGTTCAATTTTACATAAATTAATGAAATTACTAATTACTAAAATGTTGTAATTATAAATCAAATACTAAATTGAAAAATGAATTGAAATGAAATTAGAGAGAATATAAGATAGGAGATAGAAGAAGAATGAGATGGAAGATAGAAAGATCAGACATAGGTTGATAACTAAGTTCGTCCTACAAAGGACTATGTCTCTAGGTCGGCTTCTCAATGTTGGACAACTTTCATTAATATCGCCAAGCACTTGAAGATGCCTTCTTACAATATTCAAGCTTCAAAACCTACACAAAATTCCTCACAATCTCTCTCACTTTTACATTTTTTGTGTATAATAACACCTTGTAATTCTTCTCCTCCAAAAATTCTCACACTGGAACTATTTCTCCATGTAAACTTAATTAATTATTCTCAAGCCAAAACTCTCACAATTCCAATAATTTCTAATCTACCCCTTCAGAGCCAAAATTCCCCCTTTTTATACATAATTTTTGCCAAATATGGCTTAAAACCAAATGATTTACAAAAATCACCCAATCTCCCATTACAAGTAATAATCTTCCATAATCCCCCTAATTTACATATAAAAATATTTGAAAATATTCATAAACCTCCTTTAAATCATAAAAATCTTTAACCAATTATTTTAAGCTCCTTAAAATATTATAACTCATTGAAATATGAGAAAGGTAGTTAAAGGGGTTAATTTGTTGAAATGTAATTTTACGGGCTTTATTTCTCTACTTGTTTTATGGGAAAGGCAAGAGGATTTTAAGAGATAAAATCCCACCAAATCCTCTCTTTTTTAATTTTTAAATCATATGTTTTTTTCTTTAACAAATATGGTTTAATCCATATTATTTTCCACTTATTTGGTCCATGTTAGTGCCAACTCACTATTCCTACCACGTCATCTGCCACGTGCCCTACCAAGTGTCAAGTTTGGTGATGCCACGTCACCACTTTGACCAAGTTTGATCGCAACTTTGACTGGTCATAACTTCCGCATACGAACTCATATTTGGTCTGTTCAAAATGCACCAGAAAGCTCCTAACAAGATCTACATGATGGAACTTGTATAGAAATTTTCCATGATCATTAATTTTTCTGGTTGACCAGCTTTGACCTCATGTTGACCAAACTTTGACCAAGCATATCTCAAGCGTACGATCTCCTTTTAACGTGATTCAAGTTGTGTCAAGACTATGTAGGCGAGCCCTATGCAATAGAGATAGTTCTATATGATTTTGAGACTATTAATTTTTAAGGTCCTCTAGATCCTCCTAGATCATTCCTCCCAATTGAGAAGCTTTTAGACCTCCAAAAGTCTATTTTTACATAGAATTTGAGATAGGGAATTGTCGCCCTACTTGTCCTATATCATCCATCCACATAGATGGAATTCTAATCATCTGACCCATCACAAACAAGATGAAGAATGAGATAGCATAACTGATACAATCAACTAAATACCCATCAATACTCATTGTTGCATCCACTATCCACATAGAACTAACTAGTAAAATGATAAGCAACAATACTAAATATACTGATGTGAAGGAAAAAGTATCAACTTGATGAATCTCCTAAACAAGAACATTATTAGAAAATGAATCATTCAAACCCTCATTTACCACCTTTGGTTGAAGGCTTAACTGTGCTTGCAACTGTTCCTCACATTGTGTTGTCTGTGACACCCTATCATCTTCACGCTTAGTATCACTAGTTGTTACAGACATGAGAGTTAAAGCATTGCTTGCATTTACAATCATCTTCATATTCCATGTGTTTACAATAGATCTATCATTCTTCATGTGATGATTTCTCAGAACAAATTCAATTCCATCCTTAAACAAATGATACTTGTTATGTTCCCTATAGAAAATGGCTTTCCTGTCATACAAGTAAGGACTACCTAGAACCATCCCATAGATGTAAAGAAGAATAACATCTAACTCTACCTAATCAAAAAACTTGGATGTGATTGCAAATCAGAGTTTACATTGTTTTGACACATGTACCCGAGCATTATCATGCACCCAACCCAATGGATATGGCTTAGGATGAGGATTTTTTTTTAATCCCAATTTATTAACTTGTTTAGAGATTAGATTCACTTGTGATCCACTATCTATGAGTGTA
>VDFB02117918.1:0-11880 GCA_007258455.2 Sequoia sempervirens | reverse complement strand
CTTTCTCCCTTTCCCTATAAAGATTAGTAGTTTAGGTGATAACACAAAGGAAGCCTAATTCCTTCTTTGGAGGTTCATTTCAACTTTAGGTGACCCACAGCCTTGAAATGATCCCATGTTTCTCTAGAAAGTTGAGTTTTTCATAACTTTGCATAGGGTGTATTTCTAGGTGACAACAAGTACACATTGTAGAACATGAAATCAAGACATAACATCAACACACATGAACACCAATATTTTTACATAGAAAACCCAAAGTGGGAAAAACCATAGTGAGGATTAGCTCACAATATAATATATACAAATATAGAATATTATAGGGCTCATTTCCAGGACTCGCTATCCTTGAATGGCTCACAGTCTGAATACAAAAAGAGATGACTGACCACCAAGATACAAAAGTGTATGATCATTGCCAAAATGGTGAATTGATAAAGAATGCACCTTCCCTGTACTGGAGTTTAGTTCTAGTGAAGCACAATGCTTGAGTAACTCACTCAACTACTCATCTATACCATTAAAAAATATGCATTTTTAACTTTTTTCTTCAAGTATCTTTCACATGCGCACTTCCTTCTTCCACCATTGTCTCTCACACCCTCTACACAAAAATAATTTCTTACATATATATACATGTGCATCTATGTTTCTTAATTAGGTCGGCCTAATTAGAGAAACCTTGATTCAAAAACTAACTTTTTCGGCATGGACCTAAGATAGATCCCCCATTAAATATGCAACACAAAGATTGTTAATGCATTGAATTCTCCCTTGGATGGCATCAAACTACTTATCTTTGACACCACATGATATGATAATCAATCATAAGAAAATGAAAAATCTCCCACAACATCATGCAGGAGGAAAACTCACTAAGGTGTGTAGAATAGAATATTGTCATTCATATCTTCCAAATGCCTTCACATATCATCATGAAAATCCAAGGTAGAATACATCTTGTAGGCTTAAACCAAAATAAAAAGTCTTGTAATGATATCTTTTACTGCGATAGAATCTGAGAATCGATGTACGAAGCCAGTGTATAAGCATAACATAGTATTCAATCAACTAGTAACAATACCTCACAACCCATACACCCTAGTCAGTTGAAACCACGTCAAATGATGAAACTAATGTTAGGGTAAATCATGTTCTCAGCTTCTGAGCATATCATAAAAAATAGGATAGTCCATATCAAAATACTGGATCAATAGTCATACATAAAGTTGTAGCAGCAAAATACTGACAATCAACAGAATTCCATTATCTGTTGACATCAATGACAACCTGTCAATTTCCAACAATGTCCCCCTTTTTCATTGATGGCAACACATGATGTGAAAACCCATCAAAAGTATCTCATCCCAACTTATACACAAAACCTTTCAATTTCCTTTTTGTTTTCACATGATGCTTCTCTCTCTCCCCTTTTCACATCAATGGAAAAGGAAAAAAAATAGTGCATTATCAGTCCCTTTGCATTTTTGAATACTCCCCCTAAGGAGTACACTCCAAAAATAATGATGATGAGTGACTAACCGAAGGTGGCAGATGATTGAAGATGACTGAGAATCCCTATCCAAGAGGTTCTCCCTTCATTCTAAAGACATGTTGCCTCTATTAGAACACTGCATAGATAATTGAGGTCAGTTAAAGTATCTTTTCCTTTGACCATAATTCCAAGAGAAGCATAAGAGTTCAAAATTTTGTCAAGAACTAAAAGAGCATAGTAGACAAGAGCACACTCTATCTTGATTAGATCTCTGAGCCTCCCATATAGCTCAATCATTTATACTTTTTCCTTTTGTGATTCAAGGTCTTCCTCATGCAATCTTGTTAAACCATGCCAAGTTTGACCATCCAAACTAAGAGAAGGATCAAATGTGCTAGATGCAAACTTAATTTGAGTTTTAATTTTTCCCTCAAAATCCTTGAGTCTTTGAATTGTATCAAGCCAAGACCAACAAAATGCAAACAAAATATTAGTCTCTTCCTCACAAACTTGAATATCCTTGAGTTTCTCAAGTGTCAAGCTATGAGTAGACTTGCACTTATCTACAATTTCCAAAAATATTTTTTCTTCACCCCAAGATACCATGTCACTTATTACTTTTCTCTTTAATTCATTAAATCTTTTTTTTAATACATTTCAGCTTTCTTTAACGGGATGTAAAGAACTAGATATCACACTAGGAGCTACGTGAAGATGTGTCCTACTTTTGGCCAATTGCTTGAGTCTCCTAGGAGCAGGGTCCACCTGAGCAACCAGGGCATGAACTACAACTGCTTTCCACTTTTCTCTAGAGGAAGGCTTTGATTTTCTGAAGACAAACTCAAAATTTTCAAGAGCTTTAGCCACTTCAGTGTATGGAGGCAGGATTTGATTTTCCAAAGAAAAACTTAGACTCTTTAAGAGGTTTACCCACTTCAGTGTATGTTCCAAACCTAGGTCTGTTGGGATCCTAAGGGCTATTAAGCAACAATTCAATGCAACCAACAACATAATCCTTCTCAATTTCATATCCAAATTCAAGTAACCATGAATTCCTTGGTTCAACTACCTTGATGATGCAACTATTAGTATTTACCAAAAATATTATATCATTCTTATAAATTGAAACCAATTCTCTTGGAATTTTCCTTCTATTCATTTTCCTTTGAAACTTTCCAAAGAATACACCAAGAGCATCCTCTTGAGAATCTAAGTCCCCAATGTTTCTCATGAGCACCTCAATCTAATGAGAAACCAATCTGGAATTCTCCCAACTAACTTCTCCTAATCCAAGAATTTCCCTCATAAAGTAGGAAATCAAGCATAAAACCAATGTATCGTATCTGAATGTACCTTTCTCCTTCTTGAAATCTCTCAAATTCTCCAACTATTGTCAGAGTAGCTCACAAAGATCATATTTAGTTATGTTCTCAACCATATCTAATGCAAGATCAATTATGGTAGTGGAGACATCGTTGTCACCAAGAACCATCTGTGAAATAACTAGGCTTGCATACTAAACTATTGGGTTGGAGATTCCAACATGTGTGTTCCTTATTAAATGCTTTTCTCTATCAATGTTACAAATAGGAGTCGATTCAGAGGATGATAACACAGTAACTTCCCTGATTACATCTCTGGATATCATATATGTTTCATTAAGCCACACAAAATCACCGTGAAATCTGCTAAGAGCCATTTTGATACACCTTCCTTCACTACTAAAGTCCAAAAAATTGTTCCATACATCCAATTTCATTTCCGAAAGCACATTGTATTTTGGTTTTAGAGTAAAACCATTTTTAGTTAATTCTTCACTCCATAATATGTGATATTTTCCATTACCAGATTCTTCCAATTCTCCATGAGTGTACTCCAACATCTTCAAGTGATATGACACCAAGAGGAATATCCAAAAAATCACCCAAAAGATCAAGTTCCAAGGATTTAACAGGATACATTTTGTACACTTGTTTTGGTTTCTCTAAATTCTTTATAATCTGGAGTATATCCATTGCATAAGTAATTCAAAAGAAGTAGCAGTATCAACTTACCTTTTTCTTTTCTACCAAAGTCGAATTCAAAGTTTCCACAGGATAAGATTTCTCTAGTTTCTTTAAGTTTCATCTTCACGCTTCTTCTTGCACAAATACTTTTCATCGAATGCATTTTCTTATTCATAAATTAATTCATTTATTTCATCCCAATTGCTTTTACCATTAATGCTTCAAATTGCAAGTAGATTACCTCGAAATTCATGTAAGCTTTCTTGCTTTCAAAATTTTGTGAGATACATTCTTCACAGCATGTGTGACTACAAATTCCTTTTGCATGAATTCTTGAGTTCATTTCACCTTAATAAATGTGCTTCTATTGTGATATGAAATCTTACATCAAAGGAGGGGTTGATAAATTTTTTTATTATTGCTCCCGCTTAGCCAAGCTCTAAATCAATTTTTAGGTGATGTATCTACACTAGAGGATGGCACAGAAAAAAATGCTTATGGTTCTGCTTGCTTACCTAATTCTCCCTCTTTTCTCTAGATTCTCTCCATCTCTTTCTTAACTTCTACTAAGTCAACCTTGATGACTGGTTCATATCCTTTTTTCGGGTTGTTACATCTCAATTTTTTTCTTCTAACATGTTTTGAATTACTACAATTAAACCAAACAACATTCTTCCATCCAAACTTTCTCTTATCTAATTCACATTTTTAGTAGTTAGCCTTATGCCCAAATGAATAAAACATCTTATCTAAATTCTTATTTTTCTTGATTTCAAAATATTGACTGGAGAGAGATAAGGAATTTTTATTCATTCCACCATTCTACTTCGCTTTATTTTTGCAATATTTTTCCCTGTGTCCAAATTTATTGCAAGAATAATAGACACCATTAAAATATAAATACCTTTGAGCATTAGGTTGTCTGATAGGAATCTTTCCCGTATATCCACCACTACTTTGAGTCTTCATGCCAAGAGATTGATTTGAATTGAAGATTGACCTCCCTCAAATCCTAAGCCACTTTTATCCATAGAGGATCTCTATCTTGCAATCAATTTGTCTAGCTTTGTAGAGCTTGCTGCAAATTTACCTACATAACTCTTTGCTTTCTCCATATTTGATTTCAACACAACCACTTCTTGCTCAAGCCTTGCACATTCATCCATTTTCTTTTGTATTTCAATTCTTTGGTAATCTTCAATTTTCTCCTTTTTTTCCAGTTGGTCTTTCAGTCTGATGAATACTTCCTCTACTTTCTTTAGCTGATTACTAATTTCTTCATATCTATCCTTCAAATTCTTAATACACTCATTTTCTTTCTTCAATATATCCTTTAAATCTTCATTTTCTTTTGTATGATCAACAAAGATTATTTTTGGAGGAAAAATATTTTTTTTGTCTTCCATAAAGTTGAATTTCAAGACCTTCCCCAAGTTGTTAGGCTTCTTCAAAGGGACCGAGCTCTAATACCAATTGTTGAACTTCTAGAATACTAAGAAGGGGGGTGAATTAGTATTTCATAAAACCATTCAGATTAAATCCGTCTAAGCATTATCACAATTATGACTACATTACCAAAAGAAGACATGAAATCAAGATAAAACATCAACACACATGAACATCAGTATTTTTACATGGAAAACCCAAAGTGCAAAAAAAATGGTGAGGATTAGCTCACAGTATAATATATCTGGATATAGAATATTATAGGGCTCACTGTTAGGACTCACTGTCCTTGAAAGGCTCACAACCTAAATACAAAAAGAGATGGATGACCACCAAGATAAAAAAGTTTACAGCTCACTACCAAAAGGGTGAACTGATAAAGAATGCACTTTCCCTATGTTGGAGTTTAGTTCTAGTGAAGCACAATGCTTGAGTAACTCACTCAACTGCTCATCTATACCATTAACAAATATACATTTTTTAATTTTTTCTTCAAGTATCTTTCACATGTGCACTTCCTTCATCCACCACTATCTCTCACACCCTTTACACAAAAAGAATGGATTGCATATATATACATGTGCATATATGTTTCTTAATTAGGTTGGCCTAATTAGAGAAACCTTGATTCGAAAACTAACTTTATTTGCATGGACCTAAGATAGATCCCCCATCAAATGTGCAACACAAAAATTATTAATATATTGAATTCTCCCCTGGATGACATCAAACTACTTATCTTCGACACCACACAGTATGATAATCAATCATAAGAAAATACAACTGCATGTAGGAGGAAAACTCATCAAGGTCTGCAGAATAGAATACTATCATTCATATCTTCCAAATGCCTTTCACATATCATCATGAAACTCCAAGGTAGAATACATCTTGTAGGCTCAAACCTGTATATAAATTCCTATAATGATATATTTTATTAAGATAGAATCTAGACCAAAGAACCAACATATAGTGCCAATGTATAAGCTTAACATAGTCTTCAATCAACTGGTAATAGTACTTCACAACCCATACACCCTAGTCAGTTGAAACCATGTTAGATGATGCAATTGATATTAGGGTAAATCATGTTATCACCTTCTGAGCATATCATACAAAAATAGGATAGTCCAGATCAAAATACCAGATCAATAGTAATACATAACTGAAGCAGCAAAATACTGGCAATCAACAGAATTCTTTTATTTGTTGACATTAATGACAACCTATCAATTTCCAACAAAGGGCACCTCAATTTCCAACCCAACCTACACCTACCCCAATTAATAAGCCAGTTGAAAAATCCTACTCTAATGAGGCTATTCAATACCCAACTTATGGGATAGAGGTGAGTGATGTCCACCTTAGGTCAAGGAAAACATTGGCTGGGCCTTCATCCCCTCAAATCACCAAGATAGAAGATTAATAACCCTTATCAGAAGCCTTTTAAAATCCACCTATGGAACCTAAATCAAATCAGGTGAACCAGAACACTTCAAGTCCATAGCCTCCATTCCCATAATGTTTAGTTATTCAAAAACATGAAAACCAAGCTGAAACTGACCTATTAGGGTATCTTTAGGATGTGTTTATAAAGATACCTCTCATACAAGCCATCAAGGACTTTCCCATTTACACAAAAATAGTAAGGCTTTTGTCTTAAAAGACCAAGGAGAAAAAGGAAGGACCATTAGACTATACATGTCTTAGGGAATCTTGCTAACATCATGTTAGGGAATGTCATTGTCCCTAAATTCATAGATGTTAGAATTCTAGTTGTGGACATTAAGATAAATGGTACCCTCATCAAAAACACCTTGATTAACTTGGGGGTAGCCATCAATGTGATGAATAAGGAAAAACTACAAATTTTTCAATTAGTAAACCTTAGACCTACACCCACTATTTTACAGTTGGAAGATAGGTGAATGATGAAACCTAAAGGTATCATTGAGGACTTGGCCATAGCTTTGGATTCATGGGAGTACCCTATAGATTTTATAGTTTTGCAGAAAAAATCTAACCTTGTAGGTTATACCCTTATTCTAGGAAGACCATGGTTAGCAACAACTGATGCATTTTTAGGCTATAGGTCTAGAAACATGATAATCTAAAATGGAACTATGACCAAGAAGTTGGTCCTTTATCCACCAGCCCAACCTCATGCAGATTTAGAGTAGACCATATGGCCTACACTAGATGAAGAAGACCAGTACTCTCTATAGACTCTCATGACCATTGAAAATATCCCTTATTGAACAACCGAGATGAGGATGACTTAAATGCACACATTATACAAAATAACTATGGTAGGAACCCATAGCAATAGGACTGTCTATCATGTCTACAGGATCCTTTGTAGAATATTATACCTATCAATTTGTCAGAATTAGCATCTCATCTTTTCCATTCTTTACTGTCACAACAATGTGTCCCAAATATTGTTGGATTTGACATTTCATCCATACAATCAACATCCAAGACCTTATAAATTATTCTAGGTAGAATGTTTGATGTTAACAGTGAATTAACTATTAAGCAACAAACTTCACTAACCACTTTGTTGTAGGAACACATAGCAGATTTTGTATGGACTACCGTGACATGAAGGGAATTGATCCAGACCTATGCATGCATAGGATCTATATAGATGATTTTTTTAAACCAATTAGACAACCACAAAGGAGGATGAACCCTGCATTGAGAGATATAGTCAAAATCGAGTTACAAAATTACTTGATTCAAGCTTTACTTACCTTATTTTGTATAGCCAATTGGTTTCACCTCTAGTTATTGTCCCCAAGAAAGGAGGGAAATGGAGAGTATGTGTGGATCATAGAGAATTAAACACCACCACTAGAAAGGACCACTTTTCACTACCTTTCATTGATCAAGTGGTTGACTCCCTAGCACAAAAAAGTACTCATTTCTATATGGAGTCAGTGGTTATAACCATATTAGAATAGCTCCATAGGACCACAATAAAACCACATTTACATGCCCTTGGGGCACATATGCCTATTTTTTTCTTCTATTTGAACTATATAATGGTCCAACCACTTTCCAAAAGGAAGTGCTAAGCATTCTCTCATATTTTTCACATGACTCTAATCTACATGGATGTTTTCACAACCCATGGAGAAACCTATGATGAAGCACTCAAGAACCTAGATAAAGTTTCAAAGAGGTGTCAATACAACAACCTATCCCTAAGTCATGGGAAATATTTCATGATGATGACCCAAGGGATTGTGCTAGGATATTTTGTATCTAGTGTAAGGATTCAAGTGGATCCCAAAAACATTAAAATAATCTCCACACTCGTGCCACAAAAACAAAGAGATGTTAGGAATTTTCTAGGATATGCAAGATACTATAGAAGATTCATTCAGGAATTTAGCAAAATTGCAACACCCTTATTTGTTCAACTCACAAAGGATATAGAATTTGAATGGACCATAGAATGCCAACACTCTTTTGAAGCACTTAAGACAACACTAACAAAAGAACCTATCTTGAGAAGACCAAATTGGAATTTTCCTTAATTCCACATACACACAAATTCTTCTAACTTTTCCATAGGAGCAATACCTAGAAAAAATGAAGGTAATAAGGAGTATTCCATATACTACATTAGCAAGAATTTACAAGGGGTAGAACTCAACTACACAGTCACAGACAAAGAGATGTTGGTAGTTGTTTATGCAATTAATAAGTTTAGGAAATATATCACAGGGTAATCCATTTATTTTTCACACTGATCACACTACAATAAGGTATTTAATAAATAAACCTATGGTTGGTGGAAGACTTGTTAGATGGTTGTTATTGTTGCAAGAATTTGACATCACCATAGTGGAAAAACTTGGTAATGCAAATTGTGGTGGTAGATTTTTTGTCTAGATTACCCACTCAATTAGCAGAAGGTGTTGTTGATGATTATTTCCTAGATGAACAACTATTTTATCTAATATTGCAAAAAACTTGGTTTGTTGATATTACAAATTACCTAGTAGCAGGGTAGATACCACCCCATTTATCCCTTAGAGAAAAGAGGCAATTGGTGCATAAAAGTTTCCCATACTCTTGGGTAGTTGGTTATTTGTTCTATACAAGACAAAAAAATATTATGAGGATATTTATAAGAGAGGATGAGGTCTATGAAATACTCAAAGCCTGCCATGATGAACCCTATGGGGGACATTTTACAACAAAGAGGATTGCACTTAAGATGATCACCACTGGATATTATTGACCAACTCTTCATAAGTATCTAGTGAAATATACAAGGAGTTGTGATAGATGTTAGAGGATGGGTAGGCCAACTAAGTCAACTAAGATTCCTTTGCAACCACAGTTGGCACTAGCATCATTTGATAAATGGGGGCTAGATTTCATTGGTCCAATCTCACTAGCATCCAATAACAAGGAGTATATCCTAGTTTGCATAGATTATCTGACCAAATGGGTTGAATTCAAAGCATTGCAATTTGCTAAGATGGTAATGTATCCAAATTCCTATATGAAGACATCTTCACAAGGTATGGAGTTGAAACATAGATTTTAGGATCTAATCTACTCTCTAATCCTTGTATAGGTTTTTCACCCAAAGAGAGAGAGATTCGATCTTAAAATGCTTGCTATGTACATTCGAAATTAAGATGTGTACAAATGATATGATGTAAATGAATCCTAACTAAATGAAATAGATTAATTCAAATGATCAGAAAATGAAATGCAGTTAAGTTTTATGCTTTGTTCTGAAAACATAGTGGGGTGATATGAAAAAGATAGAAAATGATGAACAAAATGGCAATATTTCACTAAATAGGAAGTTATTTCTCAGGATGTGTACACCTGGTGAACATTGTAGAGGATTGGATGAAAATCTTCTAAAATGATAATGAAATCTGGTGGACTTTAGAAGCTAACTAGGACTCATTTGGCACAAGGGTGGTGAATCAATCCCAAGTCAGGTCTTTCTAAACAAAAGCTTGATTTCTAACTTTCGTGGACTTGAAACAAATATATAACTCAATTCTTTATCTTAATTGGGACTCATTCTCTCAAGCATGTTGAATCAGTCCACCTATAGATTCCTCGTGGTGGAATTCAAGATTTGGATATGCAATTCTGGATTAATTTTTGTGCCAATAAATTTTGCATTTGAGTCCCGATTCTAGATCTCACAAAAATTCCCCTTGGAAAACAACTTAAAAGAAAGTTGAGTCTAATGGGGTTTTCCTTGGTAAAACCCCTATATTGGTAATAAAACCTTGAATAGCGAAAAACATACATAAACCCTAGCCTTGGATGTATTAAAGACTAGGAAAGGCTGAATCATGACAAAAACCCTATTCTATTGCTCTAGAATAAGTTATGCAAGAATGATTGACAAGATGCAAGATCTCTATCCTAGAAACCTTACAACACATGAAACATGGATAAGAAATGACATGTAAATGGTAGATAAATACAATAAAAACCTTGATCTAAAGATAGAGTAACAATGGAAGATTGAATCAATAGGAAACCAAGTCCTTAGGCATGATTTAGTGGCTAGTTGCACCTCTTCACCCTAGATTTCTTCATGATTCACCATAGGCATCCATCATCAACCCTTTTCAATGTTGGATCTTGACAATGTAAGTGAGCTCCAAGACCTACAAAAACCCTAGTTTTCTATCCTAAAACTTCAACTTTTAATGATGCAACTTGTTGTTGTATGCTTTTCACTTTTAGATAATGAGAATGTGGAGACAAAATATGATCAAAAGCTGTGTAAAATGAATTAAAATGTGTATTTATAGGAAACAACACCTTATTTTACCATTAATTAGATATAAGAGTTCGACATTCACTAGAAATAAGAACAAAATTAATTAAATTCCTGCTTGAATTTGAACTTTCCCTCAAAGGGGACTCATTCACCAAGGGTGGCGAATGGGTCCCACTACTACTGTTTTAAGGTAGTTTGTTGGGGTATGATGTCATTAAGTGTTGTTTGTCAGGTTTTATGTGATGTCTCATGTGAAACAGGCCTCTAGATAAAAAATAATAGGTCTAAGGGACCCATAAATTCCATTTTAAAGGGGAAATGAAATGAATGGACTCAAAAGTGGGTCTAAGTATGCTTGAAATTGTCTCTTTTCTCAAGAGGGTCCAATTTTTGATGGCACATTTAGCCCCTATTTTTGCACCCATATGACCTATGTGCATATGTAAGCTAAAGGACTCTAAACGATGCACTTTACTACATAAAAGGATACATATTCAGAAGATGGGAGAACAAAGCCCCTAGTGTAGTTACTTGCAAACCACAACATTAGGAATCGCATCCTACAACACAAATTCGTTAGTTCATAAATCCTTGTATCTAAATTCCTAGGAATCCTACTCGAGGGTAGATGTATTCCCCCCCTTGATTTAGCTTGCTTTACGAAGGTGGAATCAAGGTAGCAATCTAGCCACATCAAAGAAGAAATACCATATCATAGGGAATTTCCAAGTACCATGCCACACGACGATAGGTGAATGAGAATGTCAGGTACAGAATCATGATTCCAATGCATCAAAAGACATGAAAAATGGATTACCCTAGCTCCCATTATGTAAATGTGAAGAATGACTATATTATTAAAAAGAAAAGAGTATTAGGTTAAGAAGTAAAAGTAAATAGAGATAAAAAGTAGGAGATGAAATTAATTCATCACTTATTATTCATTTCACCTTTGTTGTAGCTTGATAGTGATTAGTAGAAGGAGAAGATTCCAAGAAGACGAGAGTACACACCTTCGTGGTTGGACAATCTTTGTGAGCAGGTGGCACGTGGCAAGTGATATCATGAGGTGAGTTGATTCTGTAACTTTCGCCATGTGTTTTGATGATATCATAATGATTATTAGGAAGGGATAGGTTAATTTAGGGTTCTTGGAA
>VDFB02117917.1:0-23912 GCA_007258455.2 Sequoia sempervirens | reverse complement strand
TGAAATTACTCTAGGTGTTCACAGGATTTGAAGCCTCACATCGACCTGGTAAGAAGTTTTAGTAGGGAATTGTTTTGTGCCATCGACTTTATATTTTTAATTGCGATATCTATCTGAACGGTGCACAGTACACGCATTGATAGAGGGGGACCTTGGGACCTTAAAGTCGCCTGTGAACGTGGTCTGTGTCACAAAAGTGACCCTCAAACAGCGTACTGGTAATTACATCTACGGAACGGCGCAAACTTAGTATCTGCTTGATAGCTGTACCTGAAATTTGTACCAGATATTCATTGATTGCAACTGTTTTTAGGTGATTTAGTATAATATCATACAGGAATTAATCATTTAAGTTGTTTTTACTTATGAACATTTAGATAAGTCGTCTCTAATTTTAATGTTTTAAAAATTATAAAATAGTATATTTAGAATTAAATATTACATTATGCATATTTTGTTATTGTATATATAAGAAGAAAAAAGAGTGGAATGGAAGTGATAGTTATAGAAAGATGAGAAATAGGGCAATAGGGGAGGGGATTGGGTAGTTGAGCACCTTAACTTGATGCTTCTCAAAATCCTATGTGAAAATTTCAAATCACTCCCAATTTTTTACAGCAGCTTAGTCCCCTGCTTATAACTAAGGTTTCAGGGCCACATCTTCAAATATAATGCCACATCAACATGCTTTTTGTCAAGGTGTCTAGAAAGGCCCCAAAAAAAAGTGAGACTAACACTTGTGCACTAAATCATGTTTAATTGGTGCGTTCATGTGGCATCACATGATTTGTTGCTTTTTAGATTTAAGGAATATATTTCATTTAATTATAGGTAGGGGAGAGGAGCCCATAGTGGGGTGGGTTTCAATAGTGGGGATAGAAGTAGTCCTCAGTGGGCCCCATAGTGGAGCACCCTAATAGCCAATTGCAAAACACTTTTACAAATCATGTGATGCCACATTAGCACACCAATAAAACATGACTTAGTGCACCACTATTGGTCTCATGTGGTTTTTGAGTCTTTTTTAATACCTCAACAAAAAGCATCTTGATGTGGCATCATATTTGATGATGTGACCCTAAAATTATTATTTTTAAATGAGTTGCCAAATAAACTGATGTACAAAATTGGGACTGATTTGAAATTATATAGTAGAAAATTGAAAAACCCAAAATTAGGGTGCTCCTAGTCATCATCAACATTAACAACTTTAAAGTCACAACTATTGGTTCAATATTGTTAAAAATATTGGACATTATATCAACAAATGCTATAACAACTATTGGAACATGCTCAGGTAGATCCTTTATATATCATTTTTCCACAAACAAAGAACTTTTTTTAGTATTAAAAGTGTGATATTTCAATAATAATTCAAATTTGGGTTATACCTTTAATAAAAATTAAAAGAGTGATATTTCAATAAAAATAACTTAATTACAATTAAAGTTTGGATTATATCTTCAATAAAAAATTAGAAGTGTCATATTTCAATAAAAGCGACTTACTTATAACTAAAGTTTGGATTATATCTTCAATTCTTGAGATTGTGATAATTTGTAATTACCTTTTAAATAGAAAATTTTGTAATCTAATAGTAAAACGGATTTCTACTATTTTGTTTTCATTTAAAACATTAATTATAGACCTATCATGTTGTAAGAATTTGAGTGGTTAGATGATTTGTTAAGTTTGAATTATTTTTTATATCAAATTATAGATTATAATTATGTGATAAATTATTTTTTAGGGGTAAGTAGAGAGCAAGGGAGCATAAATATCCCCAATCTTGTCCTAGTCTATTGGTATTGAGTTCAAGTGTTGAAACTACTTGTTTTGGTATATTGCTAAAGATTGAAGGCTCTCTACCACAGTACAACCATAATCTCATCTCTTTGGAATGTCTTAGCCTTTAGAAAAATGCATTCTCAACCCCATCTTTGATGAGCTCTTTGTAAATCATTCAACTCTACCAATATCATCTCCATTACCCTTTTTTTATATTGTAAGTGATAATTTATTTTTAATAAAATATTTTAGAACTAAACCTAGTTTTCATTAATACTTGTTATCACTCAACTTATGATGTTAAAGTATCCTCAATAAGAAATAAGATGTCTCAAGAGGATGAGGATTGTGATTACGAGCCCATCATGATGATATGATGCCTAATGACAATGAATCAAAGGATAAAGCAAACACCTTATATAATTATTTAAAATAATTAATTTTTATATGGAATTAACATCCCATTAAGTACAAAATTAATTTTTAATATATTTAATTTATTTATGTAAATACCACTAACAAAATAATTAAGAATATTTCCCTCTCCCTTCCAACACTACTTACATAGATTTGGTTATAAATTCAACTATTTACATTATAATAATCTTCAAATATTTATATCACGTAAAGTTATACAATCATATAATTGAAAAGGGTGTTAAATTTATGTTAGAGAAGTATATTTTCGATTTAAAAAGTAGGGGTTAGGGCCCTAATACCATACAATAAATATTAGAAAACAGGCCTCACAACTAGTAGATTAGATCCACCAAAGCAAACACAACAAAACAAACAGACTAACCCAGAGCACAAAATAGTAGCAGGCCATTGTGCCAACCAAACATCAAAAAGGAACCATGAAACTATCCATAGAAAACAACAAAATATAGAAAACCATAATAAACATGGGGGCATACAAGCCATAATAAGAAGTACACACATAGGCCCCAAAACAAGGAAACAACATAACCAAGCTAATTCTTAGGACTATTAATCAAGTCCCACTCCATCTTTAACAAGTCCAACTCAGAATTGTAGGGGTCCTTTCCTTTTGTAGCATTATCCTCGGTTGAATTATCCATTTCCTAAGTTGATTTCATTCTCCTTTGCCTCTTCCTAACCTTAGACAATTCGTTCACAGTTCCAAAGATTGTCTTGTTCATAATACCATGGGTAATGGAAATTAGTCTATTAAAAGCCTTGTTGAACCTATCCACTTTTTCTACAAAACAACAAACTGGGTCTTGTAATACTAAAGGGACCTATTATCCAACTCAATTTCATATTTAGGGTCAACCATCGCTTGTGTATTTTCTTCATGTTCTTTGTTTGATTGTTGAGTTAGAGAAGTAATGATAATAGAATTTTAAATTTAATAAAAATAATAATAATAGAAACTCTTTTAAAAAGTTCAATCAAAAATAACACATTTAATGAATTAATTAACTATTCACAATATAATAAAATATTATGCACTTATATATAATTCAATCCGTATACAATAATTTGTAGACACGTCAAAATAGAAAATGTTGAAAAATGTCATAATAAAATAGGTATAAAATCATGAGCTAAGAAATAAATAAAAAATGAGGCTTCTACTTCAAAAACTCTACATGAGAATCACTTCTCACTATAATCTATTTCCCCTAGATCATAATCACAATATATTAAGCACTAATTCTAACAAAAATTATAATTTATAAAAATATAAAATATACAACACATGTTTAACAATTATTATACTATCTTTTAAACTTTAACATTTTTTACAAACTTTTAAAAATTAAGTAAATACTTCTCTTAAAGCTCAGCTACACAAACATGAACTACCCATACAATTTTTTTCATGCAAAACTATTCAATATGAATTTATGGGAAGCTTTAAAGTAATAATTGCAATCTCTCCTTAAAGTTCCTTTTATTGTGTCGAGAGGTGTAACCTACAGTGGCAACACGGGGTGGAGTGAAATGCGTGTTAATAAAAACAATGTTAACTAAAAGAATTAAAGTGTCGAAACATATGAAATAATTAAATAAAGTGCTGACACATATAAAAACTATTTACAAAGTTAAAAGACATATATAAATTAAAAAGTTAAAAATGCTCTTCTTCTTTCAGATTTTGAGAGGTTGGAGCAGGGACGCTACAAGTTGTGCCTCGATCGGTGTGCCTGGTACCTAAAGAGGTGACGTGTGGGGGAGGTAGGGCCCTCCCCCACAGAGATTTGTTGATGTGGATCCGCCTATAGTTTGGGTTAATTGACTCCTTTTTGTATTGTGTTTTCATTTTTTCATTTTCCTTTTTTCTGGGTTTTTTTGTCTTCCTGTTTGTGGTTGTTGTGTCGTTGTGACTCGACTCTAAGGGATCCTTGCGGCTCAGCCCCCTGGGGGATTTTATGGAGGAAGATACGACCATCCTCGTCCCCTCTGTGAGCAATGATTGTGATGCAAATGGTAAAAGTTTTAAAGATGCACTTACAGGTAAGGAAACAGTTATCCCAACCAGTGCGCATTTTTCTGTATCAGATCAACAATCAGTGGTGGGTTCTAATGGCAATTTTGGAGAACAAGGTAAGTCCTCTTGCACTTCCAATTTTTCTTTGCTCAGGCCTAACCCTGAAATGAGAGAGGTTATCATATGTGAGAAGTCTAGAATTAAAGAAATTGCTATTTTTTTTGCTACTGTTGATAGCAATAAACTCCCATCTAGGAAATTTTTGGACTCTTGGTTTTCTGGCATATGGATTTCTAAATTCGACATTCAAATAAATTATTATAGATTGTTGTAAAAGGGATTATTTGTTATTTTATTTAAAATCCATGAGATGCAGGGCAAATCCCTTACTAGGTCTTTCTGGAATGTCGGCAGCTACGTGTTTCGAGCGTTGGCTTGGAACCCTACTACCATTGCGGAGGAAGTGCTTGTTCTCTCCTGCCCATGATGGGTCGTTGTAAAGAATGTACCCCCAAAATTTTGGAAGCTTGTCCCGTCCATTATGGCTCCATTTGGCAATGTGCTCAGAATGGACGAGGCTAAGGCCTCATTGCCGAACCTTGATGCTAGAGCTCTCATTTCTTTGACCCCCGGGGTAGAATTCCCTCCCAGGCTCCTCATTGAAGATGAAGAAAGAACTGTAAGTTTCCCTCTTGAAATTTTGGGTAGTATAAACACTTGTTACTTGTGTCGCCATGAAGGACATATTCAAAAGAATTGTCCTCTAATTAAAAGGAAAGAAAATAGGGAGGCGATTAAATCCAATAAGGGGGCTATGAAGACTCAGAATGATGGTACCGACATGGTGCAATCCATGGGGGGTGTTGTCGAGGCTCACCCGACGGATCACGACTCTATTGATGGGTTGTCTCGTCCTTGACAAGCTTGTGATCCCTTGGTGGTTTTAAACACCCTGAGCTCGGTGAACTAGGGTGCTCAAACCTTGGGGACGGCCTCCCCTATTCATAAGTTGATCTCGACCAGGAACTCATTTGATGCCCTTGTCGAGGAGGAAGAGATGGATAAAAATGAGAAAATTGACCTTGTTGTTAGGCCCAAACCCATCCCGAACCCTGATACTTCAATTAGTTGGAGCAAGGAGCAATTTGAGAAACTTAATGCACAGCAACTTGTTATGCAAAAAATCTGGGAAATAATTGAGGAAAATTTGCTAAATAAGGGTGGTTCAACTAAGAACAAACCTGAATAGACAATCCTAAAGAAAATTAATAGAACTAAGAGGAAAATTGATTTAGAAAAGTAATATTCAGGTGATCTTCAAGCTTGGTCTATTGTTGGGGGTGATTCCTCCAAATCCTTGACTATGGGGATATCATCAAAACTACAATCTAAAACAAATGGCACCCTATACAATAGCTTTATGGTTGGAGATCAAATTAATAGAGAAAATTCTAAAGATTTGTCTGTTACTATTAATAGGGTTATCTAGCCAGATTCCAACCAACTTGAACATAGGCATCATGACAATTTCGAGCTTGTCTTGGGTGTTATAGTTTTTGTGTCCAACCCCACGCCACCCATAGTGGGTGAGGCCATAGGTGACTTTGGGGATGAATTTGAGGAGGATAACATAAAGGAGAGGTCTATGATAATATCTAAACCTAAAAAGGGGCTTGGGAGGCCAAAGAAAGTACATGATGCCCCAACCCCTATAAATCCCAACAGCCATCGGATCAAAAATAAAAGAAAGAAGATCAGTCTTGTTATTCAATCTCCCATGGCCAAGAGAGCGGAGGTTGAGGAAAAGCTTCCTAAATGTTTTGAGCAGTTCAAAAAATGCCAAGAGGACACCCCCATAGCAAGTGAACATGAATCTTAATATTATATCGTGGAACATTCAGGGTCTAGAGTCCCCTAACAAAAAATATATTGTGAGAAGGTTCTTAAATCTTCAACCTAAAAATGATATTGTCCTTTTGCAAGAGACAAAAGCTACAAGGTTTAATTTGGAGGTAAACATGAGATTCATATGGAAAGAGTCTTACCAGTTCTCCACCCAGCATGAGAAGGGGAAAGGAGGTGTGAAAATTCTCTTTGCTAATAAATGGAAACAGTTCATTGTTGGTAATGGCATCTCGCCCTGTAACAGGGTGGTTTGGATTTTCTTGAAAAAGAGGGTGCAAGAATGGGGGTTGGAGTGATATATGCTCTGAATGACCATAGAGAGAGAATCCGTCTATGGAAATGGATGGCATCGCACTTGCCTAAAGGACCTTGGGTCCTGGGGGGATTTTAATATGGTAGAGCAAGTGGAAGATAAGTGGGGGGGAACTAATGCTGCCTAGAAGGGTTCGGAAAGACACTTTTGGAAAAGCTTTAAAAAAAATCTTGGGCTATTTGATCCTCTAGAAAATAGAAAGAGAGAGTTCTACTTGGCATTTGGTTCACGTGGTGCAATGCTCAGCAAGGGAAAAACAAGATTTACTCGAGGCTGGATAGGTTTTATGCAAGTAAAAATGTCATCAACTTCCTCCCTATTAATTCAGGGCAGCATGTGTGTGTTCATCCCTACACCCTCTCAAACCATCATCTCATCAAAGCAACGGTCTCCTTGGCCCAAGGTAGTGGGTTGGAAACCCCCAAGAAGCCTAAATTCATCTTAAATACTCAGCTTCTTCAAGATGAGGATTGTAGGGATGGCATAAGGTCCATTAGGGAGATAAATAGATGGATCTTGAAAGAGGAAAGTGCCATAAATAGATGGAACCAAAATATGGAAGCCTAGAAGAATCTTCTTCAAACAATTGGTAAAAAAAAGGCCATGGACAGAAGGAAAGAAGAACATGAGCTCCAAAAGGCTCTTTTCATTGTCGAGGCACGAATGCAACAGGATCCCGCAAACATTTACTTATTTGAATATCTAGCAAGAACCAAAAATGATCTTAGGAAGATTCAATCCTACAAGTCCAAAGGCCTCAAGGTCAAAGCCAAACTGAATTGGATCCACCATGGAGATAAAGGGTCCAATTTTTTTTTCAATTACATCAAAGAAAAATTCTGGAAAGAGCAGATTGGGAAAATCTGGGAGGATGGTAGGCTCTTGAGCTCTCAGGAAGATATTCTTGCTCTTTTCTTTTTATCAAAAGCTCTTTACCTCAGAGGACTCTCAGGAATGTAACAAGAGGGCTAGAGAGTGCATAAGGAGCATTATCCCCAAAAAAATCAATATCACCCAAGCTACCAGGTTGAATGTTGATATCACCAAAGAAGAAGTGCAAAAAGTTATTCAATCTATGCAAAATGATAAGTCCCTAGGATGTGATGGACTTCCCATTGACTTTTACAAGACATTCAGTGACTGGGTAAGTGAGGATTTATTACAAGTCTATCAGGAGGCCTTGCATAGAGGTTCTTTGGGAATATGTATCAATAAGGGTAATATTAAGCTTCTTCCCAAAGGGGGAGACAAGAGCTTGGTTAAAAATTGGAGGCACATAACCCTGTTGAATGTGTCTTACAAAATTCTTGCTCTAAGGCTGGTGGATATCCTCCCAAGCTTCATTAATAACACTCAGACCAGATTCATTAAAGGGAGATACATTTTAGAGAATCTGATTACAAGCTAAGAGGCCATGAACTGGGCAAGGAACTCTAATCAAAACTTGGAAA
Organism: Sequoia sempervirens; assembly: GCA_007258455.2. Taxonomy (NCBI): domain Eukaryota; kingdom Viridiplantae; phylum Streptophyta; class Pinopsida; order Cupressales; family Cupressaceae; genus Sequoia; species Sequoia sempervirens. The sequence goes on along the minus strand of VDFB02117917.1, from coordinate 15,997 downwards.
TGCTGCTTTTAGACTTTGAAAAAGCGTATGACAGAATTGAATGAGCTTCCTGAGAACTATGTTGGAAGCTTTCGGGTTCCCAAGCTTTTAATGTAAAGCTATAAATATCTTGCTAAGGGATGTGGTGGCTCAGGTTGATGTCAACAGAGACCTATTAGAGGAAATCTCTCTTAGTCGATCCATAAGACAAGGGTGCCCCCTTGCTCCCTCTCTTTTTGTTATAGCCTCAGATGCTTTGCACTATTTACTTAGGGATCAAACTCTCTCTCCCCAAGTAAGAGGGATATGCCTCCTGGATTAGTTTGAGTTAATCAATATCCAGTTTGCAGATGATACTACAATATTTATTGAATTGGAGGAAAGAAATCTTGAAAGGCTAATGGAAAAACTCCAATTATTCTATCAAGCTTTAGGAGCTAGAATTTCATTTCCTAAATCCAGTTTCCTTGGATGGATGGAAACTCTGCCCAATTGGCTACAAAAGTATGATTTCTAGTGGGGAGGACCCAATAAGCTGGTAAGATATCTGGGAATCTCGTTTTCCACCAGTCCTAATTTAAAGGAGATGTGGGAGTGGATAAGTGGTAAAATTGAAAAGAAACTTGGTAGTTGGAATAGACAGTACTTGTCGTTTGCTAGTAGGTTCCAAATTTGTCAAAAAATTCTCTCTTCGTATAGCATATATTTTGCTTCAGTCTGGTTCTTTAATAGCTATCAAATCAATGAAATTCATAAAATAATTAGGGCATTTTTATGGTCTAATGGTAAAGGTCAAAAAGAGAAGCATTTAGTTAAGTGGGAATGGTGTTGTATGGGGAAGATGGAAGGTGGTTTGGGGCTCAAGGACTTAAGAATTCAAGGCATCACACTTGCTATTAAATGGATTGCCCACGCTATGGAAGGAAAGGAACCTTGGAAGGTTCTGATTAGATGTAATATCAGTAAGGTTGTGCCCAAGAAGGCCAAGTCTTGGAAGAATTTACCTCTTTGTGACATCCTTCTTAACAAACATCCCATGTCACCTATGTGATCTCTTGTCTTTACTAGCCTATGGAAGGCGTGGGAAATGGTTAAATACAAGCTTTCCTTCAAGAATGACAATGTTGACCTCAGTAATGGAAATGTGTTTCATGATTACTCCTCCTTGTGATGGAACCTAGAACACCATAATAAACCCCTTGCCTTGTTACAGGGGTGTTCAACTAAAAAGTGGTGGCACTTAGGCATTCAAACCTTCCATGACATTCTTGATAAGGGTCAATTAAAGCCTATGAACAAGTTGGTTGAGGAGTTTAGGTTGGATAACCTAGTAATAAAACATACAACATTCTTGTTGACACTTGCAAAGATATTTTTGTTTCTAACAATGTGAAAGATAGTTGTGATTTTAATGATGATATTGTCCGGTTTGATGGATCGCCTTTATGTGATATTAAGGCCAAAATTTTATATAAAGAGCTTACCAAGAATGATTCTATTCTTGATTATGTTAATCTCTATTGGAATGTGAAGCTTGTAGAATGCAGGTGGAGAAAAACTCTCACATCAATTTGGCAGAGTTTAGAGGAACCACAAAAAGCCTGTTTCAGATGGCAATTACTGTTGCACAAGCTACCCTTTAAACATACTCATAATGATGTTGATATTTTCAGTATTTGCAGGTCTCCTAAAAGTATAATACACATTTTTTTAACTGTTTCTATGCAAAAGAGGTCTGGAATATTTTTTGTAATCATTTGTTAATTTGGAATGGCAATGGTAATATTAGATGGAGTGATATTATGTTCAATGATAAAAAGATAAATAAGGAAGCTAATGCTTTTTGGGAGTGTCTCACTATTGAGATCTTATGGTTCATTTGGAGGGCTAGGAATGAGAAAAAATTTCAACGAAGTGCTAGAGGGCTTACTGAGTCCAATAAATGACTCACATTTTTCAATGTGGCTATGTAAGTTACAGTGGTGATGGAGGCTAACATAGCTAAATTCAAGAGGCTTCTAACTGATGAGGTTGTTAACAAATCGGAAGTGAAAAGAGGACATAACTGGAATCATGATTATAATGAATCAAAAAAATTTCTCAAGGCTTTAAGAGGGTTTCAAAAGGTATTTAATGAAGCCGCTGCGGATGGGGGAGTTGGGGGAAGCACACCTTGTGAACTACTCAATGATGCAGCCCTATAGGTCTCAACAAAAATGAGCAATAGTACCAACGTAGAGAAATACAACACAGTGGTTGAGCAAATGGTAGCAGAGACCCTTGCAAGTTTGTGGACCTCAACAGGAAGTAGCAGACTTAGGAGTTGGTAAAATTGGTGGTGGTTAATGTCGTTTGTGCATAGTAATGTGCTCACATGTTATGCAATTTTGTGGTAAATAGCCATGTTATGATACATATATGTAAATTTTGTTGAGTTGATTATATATGTTGATATACTACTGAACAGACATAGGATAGGCCTGTTGCATATCATATGCCAATACCTGATATGTAAAAAAAGGATGTATTTTCTTTGTTGTGTATTCTATATTCAATACAAAAAAAGTAAAAAATAAATTGAGAGCAAAAAGAAACAAATAATAAATATAGAAGAAAGTGTACCATATATAAATTGATAGCAAAAGAAATAATAGTGTAGTAAATTTAAAATTTAAAGTGTCACCTAAGTGTACTATCTATTAATTAGAAATAAATATTACGTACTATCTTTAATAAGTAATTTATTTTTATTTATTATCTTTAATAATAAATATCTTATACTGGGAAATATCTAAATGATCTATTAGCCCTTTTTAACATCTATTCTTTTTTTTACCAAAACAACTGTGCACTAAAAAAAAAAGCACTGAAATAAAGTGTCACAACAGGTGTATCTTTTATGGGATCTTGCACATCACTTTGTGCCTTATTGTACTCGCACTATGATATAAAGTTCCATGGGGGTTTGATTTGTTTCCTTTGTATTCTATCATACCTTTGTCAAGTGAGTGTCCCTTCCACGACAGTAGCCTCATGTGTGTGACTTTTGTTTTCACACCCTTTATATGTGTTGGAACTTTCATGTTTGCACATTTTAGATGTTTCTTCTTCATGCACTTCTTTCTAGCATTCAGTTTCATTGTATTTGTCATGCCTCTCCCTTTTTAGCATTATGGGGGGGGGCGGGTTCTACTATTGGTGTTAATGCTTCTTTGGTTTCGTATTAGAGTGAGCTATGTATATAGTATTTGTTCCTATGTACTTTCAGATGTAGCATACATCAATGGTTGGTTACTTTAATTTTGGTGAGATGGATCACTTACCATATGGACACTCTTGCATTCATGTTTTCAACATTACAACAGTCATTCTTCAACAATGTTTGTAGCTTCTTCATGCTTTAGTGGTTTTTTTTGTGTTCATCATTTGTTCCTATCTTTTGGGACAACATTGTCTTATTTGGAGGCTTTTTCAGTCCTTCACTTGGCTTTCATCTCTTTTTGGAGTGGAGTTTTTTCCATGAGGTTTTCTCTATTTCTTCGCATTATAGAGATCTTTTGTTTGTACATGGGTACCTTATTTGGCCTTGTTTGCCAGGACCCATCATGCATTCTTTTTAGGGTTTTTAGCTACTCCTGAAGTTCATCTTAAGGGGGGGTGTTAGAGTTATCATGCATTAGCTAATAATTAATTAATCTTTAATTGATTATTAGTCTAATTTATTCTCATACATTTAAGCTAAACTTAGGATTGCTTTATTACTTGAGATAATATTATATCATTATGTCTCATCTCATGTGATGTTGACACTTGTGATGATCTGATCCCTTTCTCATTTAGGGTTTTCCTCTTATAAGCACTCAACCTTCACTGTAATTATATCTCTGAGCATCTTGAGCTTTCATATCTTCTTGAGAGTCTCTTGCTTCTGTAGCTTTTTTCTTGTTGAGGAATATTGCATATATTGTTTGCAGATCTCTTGCATGGAAGGCGTATATGTTTGTTGTTTGATCTTGTGGCTCGTGGTTTTGTGCTTATTTCACAATTCTAACAATGACTAGTAGATCATAATAATTATTTATTTTTAATTTTATTAAATGCATAATGTTAGATTTATCTTCACTATATTTGTCTTCTTACAAATAGTAAAAAAAGTTGATTTTTTTAGGGTTTTGACTTTCTATATGTACAATCTAAATCTAATTAAAAAACCACTAAGCACATAAAAATTTCATAAAATTTAGGTTTACTAATAAAATATTGAGTCAATAGTATTTACATTTTAAATTAATGAAATCAAAGACAAAATGTTAATTTTTTGATATATAAGAAGATATTTGTATTAATATAACAAAAGAATTACAATTACTAATTCCATACTAGAGACCAAAATGCAGAGACTCTTTTCAAGTGAACGACTACAGAACTAACCCCAACCCATACTTACAGCCAAAAGATGCCTCTAGGCACAAGGGATTCTATGTTATACCTTAGCAAACCACACAAACCCAAAATGGACACCTAGGATAAACACCCACCACCTGACTAAACCAATGACAAAACTTGAAACTTTTTACAAAAAAGCGTAACATAAAACCTAGCTATATTGGACCAGTCACATAAACCCACAAGCTTGTGCAAATGCTCTAAAATTTATTACCTAGGAGAGATCTTCAACACCCTCTACATATAGTCAACCCCGACTGTAGCCAACTGTTTGTGCTTGACAAGGGCCATGCCCTTAAGGTCCAACAAGAAAGGATAGTACTTAACCATTTCACCAGGCACCTAAAGCAATGACATATTGTATGGCTGAGGGACACCCAGCCCCGAAGAAGCTACATAAAGGATTTCATTCATTCCAATTAGTAAATCTACTTTGAAAAGCTTCTGAATCAGAGCCTCGACATCACTTTTCACCATCCCGATATCCAACGTCAGGACTGCTCCAATACTCATCAAAGTTTTGGTAGACATTCTCACCACAAACTTCGACATTCCTCCATCATTCACTGAAGTTAAGAAGCCTAGAAAATAAACCTTTAGCAATGTGAAGGATAACCAATCACCCTCTTTGATTTTCCCCTGAACTTTCCACAACCTCTAGTGTGGAAAGTCGCCCGCCGGACCGCCCAAAAAGATGCAAAGTTAATTTACTAACAATATATTTTCTCTTAAATTTTGAAATTTGTTTCATTAGTTTTTTTCTTATAGGTTCAAAATATTGATCATGTATATGCACTATGTTATTTGAGCTACTATATTTTAATTTATTTTTCTAATTGCTTTTCTATTTATTTATTTTAATTTGAAAGGCATCTTAAAATTTATTACAAATGTTAATTATAGTTTAATTTGAAAATGAATTTGCATGTTGAATATTTGAATTATTTTAAAAATAATTTGTTTAGAGCAAGAAATGCAAGTAATTTACAATTTAAAGTGTCACCTAAGTTAAGTGCTATTATGAATTTTCAAGAATTTTATGGTTAGAATAATTTGACATTTTTGGTGATTTTATAAAAAGAAGAGACTTTAAAGGTATTAAAATTTATGAATATTGATGATTATTTATACATTTAGTTGCTTATAATGTATCATTAAAATGTACTATAATGTGATAAATATATTTTATTATAATTTATAGGATTCCTACCCAAGGTTAAATTTTGAAAATGAGGAGAAATGAAGAGAACATCAAAGAGAATATGCTTGAAATTATATTAGACAATGACATGAACAAATGGTTGATGCACAAAGAGAGGAAGTAAGAAGTCTTCAAAATGAAGAGCAACGAAGAGAATATGCTAGAAATTCTATGAGACAACGACATGAATAAATGAGTAGTGCACAAAGACAAGAAGTAAGAAATTGTAGTAACCAAAGTGATAGAGAAAAACATGTTAAACATGGGCTAGATGGTGCAGAGCACCTAGGAAACTTGGGTTTTCCTGGAGTCTTGAAGGAAGTTTAAAATTTTGTTGTGATATTTTTGAGGTCATGTTGACCATCTAGCTAGGTTTTGTTGTTTTGAATAATGCTTGATCAATCTATGATCAATGGATTGGGAGGTGGCAATCATGAATGGGTTTTGAAGCCCCAACTTGTCATCTTTACCAATCTAGTCAAAGTGTTTGAAAACACATGAGGTTTTATATTTTGTATCTTTAGGTCATCCTTGAGTTCGACCCAAGCACCTAAGTTGTTTTGAAGGCCTATTTAAGGCATGCCACGACTTTTTGGTTGGTGGGAAGTTTCATTGTACGGACTGTGTTTTCAGAAGTTGAAGAAAAATAGCGTTCTTGCTATTATTTCCTGGTTTTTGTTCTTTTAACAGTGCTTAATGGATTAAATTGTTATAGTTTTGTTCTGTAGAATGTAGTTGTGGTTGTAACCAAGCATTGTGTAAGGTTAAGAGGTGTCTTTGTTTATTTTATAATTTTTTTTGTAAATAGTTTCTTTTCTACTCAAGTTCTGGTTTGAACCAGACTGTAATTTTGAAAATGTGGTGCTAGAGCACTTTTCCTCCGTACAATCTGTACGGCCCTTTGGAAATAGTGCCTAGTCACGATGCTTGTAAATATGGTTGTAGATAGGGTTTGTGTGAGTTCTTTTGATGCTAGCAAATGGATGCCCTAGGCGAGCCAGAGCAGGCCCAGTTGGGGCAGTCTTGAAGTAAAAGTTCCATATTTTGCAGGGGGACAAAGATCTGAGCGTAATTCTTTTTGGAGAATTTAAAGAAAGGTCTTAGGTATGCTTGGAGGTCAGGAGAGAGTTCTGAAAATTCATCTTGAGAGAGCATTCTTTGATAGTCTTCAATCAGCTCTGTGAAATTTAGAAACCCTAGGGTTCTTGTACATTTTAGTGTCTGGACAGTATACGGCCTAAGCAGGCTTGAGACCACAAGAAACTTGGAGGTGAGGGCAGGGGAAACACAATTCCTAAGCCAAGAACCTAGATCCTTGGGTGGGTTTAGGAGGAAGAATCATTTTACCCTGTTTCAGAGACCTAATTGGGGGCTCAAGGCTACTAGCTTTTCAAACCTTGGGAAGGAACCTTGAGGAAGCGATGGAAAGTTGGAGGTTTGTGGTTGCACAAAGACCCTAGATTGGTCATTTTGAAGCTTTTGAAACACCTTCAAACCCCTGCAAGAATATTGAAGAAGGTTGAGGTTATTTGGCCTTTAGGGTAGATTAAGGGCCAAAGGAGAGAACATGGTGAAGCACCAAGATTTACTTGGAAGAAGGACAACAAGTGGATAGAAGAGGGATTGGTCAGACAACCAGGGGTTCCTAGGTAGGAGCAGGGACCTATAGGTTAGATTGGTGGAGCAAGGCACCAAGGTGGTCTATTAAGGAAATGGCAAGAGCAGGAATCAGTGAGTGATTCCTCAAATCCCTCTCCCTACCAGATTGGTATCAGAGTAGCAAAAGATTTGGGAAAGCAGCTTATATGTCAGAAGTTGAGTCAAGTGAAACTCCCGTCATGGTGACAAATGCATAATTAGCCAAGAGGGTTGAAGAACAAGAAGAGGAAAAGTCGTTAAAAGAAAGAATAGAGCAACTTGAGAAAGCATTGAACAATGCAAGGTTGGAAGGAAAAGTACCAAAGGAAGAAGAGGTTGCAGAGGAAGACAAGGTCCCTGAACCTGACCCTGTTTTGGAGGAGGAGCCTTTCTTGAAGGCATTGAAAGCCTTGAGTGGAAAAGGACTTGAGGGCATACCACAGTTAAGTGGAAAGATGGAACTTGATTTGGTCATGGACTAGATAGAAGGCATGGAGAATCACTTTGAGTGTGATGGAGTCATTGAAGCTCAGAAGGTGAACATAGCTAAGTCTAGATTGAGAGGATCAGCCTTGACATGGTGGAAGTTTGTTCAGACTGAAAGGGAAAAAGAAGGCAAACAACCCATATCAACTTGGAAAGGAATGGTTGCTAAGGTAAAGCAAGCCTATATGCCAGATGATTATGAGATTCAATTGCACAAGAAGAGGCAAGGTTTAAGGCAGAAAGACCAAGATGTAAACACTTACACTGAAGAGTTCCAGAAGCTTTGTATGAGGTCTAATGTGACAGAGGATGAGAGTCTCAAAGTGGCTAGGTATCTTACTGGTTTGAAATGGAACATTTAGGAGGAGATGGCTCTACTGAGTCCCAAGACAGTCCACCAATGTTATCAGCTGGCTATAAAGATTGAGGAAAGGAACAAAAGGAATCAAGATCAAGCTTCTAAGGGTAGAGGCAAAGGCAGAGATCAAAGAGGACAGCATGGTGGTTACCAAGGTAGAGGTAATGACCAAAGGAACCAAGGAGAATCTAAGCTCACTGAGCATGGAGGTGAAAAATCTTCAAGAGGAGGATTTAACAGAGGAAGAGGACCTCAAGTAGGTTCAAATAGAGGAAGAGGAGCAGGTAGGAGTAATTCTTACTTTGCAAACATGAAGTGTTATCATTGTAACCAACTAGGTCACCCTGCTTATAGGTGCCCGGAGAAAGCATCCTCTTCTAGCAATGAAAAGAGAGTGGCTTATGCACAAGAGGACACCATGAGTCCTAAAACATCTGAGATCAGTCATATAGAGTCTGAGGTAGGAGAGAATCTGATGTTTAACAGGGTTTTGATCAGGCAGCCAGTCAAAGAGGAACCTAAACAAAGAAGAGCTCTTTTTGGAGTAAGATGCAAGATACTTGGGAAAGTGTGCAAAGTCATAGTAGAATCAGGTTCCATAGATAATATAATCTCAGAGGAGGTAGTAACTAAACTGAAATTGAAGAAAGTACCCCACAATAACCCCTACAAGGTCACATGGCTGAATAAAGGGCAGAGTGTTTTGGTGAATGAGCAAGTAACAGTGGAATTTTCAATTGGAGGCTATAAAGACAAGTTGGTTTGTGATGTATTACCCATGGATGCATGCCATCTGCTACTAGGAAGACCATGGAAATATGGCAGAAGTGCCATTTATGATGGGAAAGAGAACACCATCTCATTCAAGAAGGATGGAAGAACCTTCAAGCCGCAGTCATTGATAGAGGAAGATGAAGGGCAGTCCAAGGTACCAAACATCATGTTGAGCAATGGTAAAGAGTTTATCAGCAACCTACATCAAGGAGGTGAAGGATATGTGGTTTTAATGCAGCCTAAAGAGGAAGAAAAGGCTGAAAGGACAGTCTTACCAGAAGCAGTCCAAAGGTTACTTGATAAGTACAAGAGCATAGTGAGTGATGGAACACCTGCAACTCTACCACCAAAGAGAGCAATAAGTCATCAAATTGACTTCATACTTGGAGCCTCATTACCTAACAAAGCAGCATACAAACTTACTCCTGAGTAGAACCAAGAGGTGGCTAGGCAAGTGCAAGAATTATTGGATCAAGGATTGATTCAAAAGAGCATTAGCCCTTGTGCAGTACCAGTGGTTTTGGCAACAAAGAAAGGAGGTAAGTGGAGACTTTGTACTGATTCTAGAGCAATCAATAGGATCACCATTAGGTATAGGTTCCCAATACCTAGAATTGAAGATTTAATGGATTGCCTTGGAGGAGCACAATATTACACTAAGTTGGACCTCAAAATTGGCTACCATCATGCCGAGTTAAGGATGGAGATGAGTGGAAGACAACTTTTAAAGACAAATGATGGGTTATATAGTGGAAAGTGATGCCATTTGGCCTCTCAAATGCCTAACACGTTCATGAGACTAATGAATGAGGTGTAGTTCATAGAATCTTTGTAGTAGTATATCTTGTTAATATCACGATTTTCGATGAATAGCAGAAGAACACCTCAAGCATGTGGAGATGGTTCTAAAGAGTTTGCAAGAAGTTTGGCAATCAGCAGCAGTGTGAGTTATTCAAGCAAGAGCTTGTGTGTATCTAGGCTTTGTAGTATCAAGGAATGTTGAAGATGGATCCAAGCAAGGTGGAAGCCATCCTAAAGCGCCTACACCAACCACAGCAATAGAGGTAAGGAGTTTTCATGGATTGGCCCAATTTTATAGAAAATTTATAAGGAACTTTAGTGGTATATGTGCACCACAACTAGATACAATCAAAGGTGGTATGAAAACAAAGTTTAAGTGGACTCAAGAGATTGATACAGGGTTTCAAAAATTGAAACAAGAAGTGGCAACTCAACCAATTCTATTACTGCCTAGTTTTGACAATTTGTTTATAGTGGAGTGTGATGCAAGTGGAGTGGCAGTAGGAGGAGTACTTAGTCAAGAAGGTAGGCCTGTGGCCTTCTTTAGTGAAAAGATCAATGAAGCCAAGCAAAAGTACTATACCTATGATCTAGAATTATATGCTTTAGTGCAATCCCTTAGGAAGTGGAGGCATTATTTGTTACCCAAAGAGTTTGTGGTTTTTACTGATAACCAGGCACTTAGTTACATCAACACCCAAGAGAAGCTGAGTAATAGACATTTGAAATGGATGGAATACATCCAAGCCTTCACATTCACTATCAAGCACAAGAAAGGACAAATGAATAAGGTTGTAGATGCATTAAGTAGAAGGTTGCTGACAGTGTAGGAAATACAGCTGAAGAGTATTGGATTAGAGAGTTTCAAAGACCTCTATGGTGAAGATGAAGACTTCTCATAAGCTTACAAGGTATGCTCTGATTTTGAGAATCATTTTGATAGTCAATATGCTGAGTATACACTGCAAAATGGACTGTTATTTAAGGGTAATCAGTTATGTGTTCCAAGAGGGTCAATGAGGGAAAATCTGATTCAAGAAAAGCATAATGGCAGTCTTAGTGGGAATTTTGGTATTAATAAAACTTTAGAGCTAGTTCAAAGGTTCTATTACTGGCCTAAGTTAGCAAGAGATGTCAGAAAATATGTGGAACAATGTGTTGTATGCATGAAAGCTAAAGGGGGAGCTAGCAATGCTGGTTTGTATCAACCCCTGCCCATTCCTAACGGACCATGGGAGTGTGTGAGCATGGATTTTGTGGTAGGTCTTCCTAAGACCAAGACTAGTTTTGACAGTATTTATGTTGTGGTAGACAGATTTAGTAAGATGAGTCACTTCATACCTTGCAAAACTACTCATGATGCCAGCTACATAGCTCATCTTTCTTCAAGGAAGTTGTTAGGATCCATGGACTACCTCTAAGTATTGTTTCTGACAAAGATGTGAAGTTCATGAGTCACTTTTGGAAGACTCTATGGAGCAGATTGGGAACAACAAATTTGTCATTTGGACAACTACCATCCTTGGAGCCGATGAAATTGTGAGGAGAATTGGATTAGCAGTGTGGAGTAATTTTGAGTCTAACTAAAGAATATGGAGCCAGGACATGGGATATGGTGATCTCCCCAAGCTGAATATGCCTATAATGACATTGTAAATAGAACTACAGGGAAAAGTCCTTTTGAGGTTGTGTATGGGATGCACCCAAGAGGCATTTGTGAACTCAGAGACCTTGGATCTATGGAGACCAGGAGTGGACATGTAGAGGACTTCACTTAGACAATGAAAGAGATCCATGAGCAGGTCAAGAACACAGTTACAGCAGCAACCCAAAAGTTGAAGGAAAAAGTTGATTTGTCAAAGAGAGATGTGCAATTTGCAGTTGGGGACTATGTTATGGTCCACCTCAAAAAATCCAAATTGTAGAAGGGAATTTCAACTAATTTACAGATGAAAAGAGTGGGTCCATGCAAGGTGTTGGCCAAATATGGCAAGAATGCATATAAGGTGGAATTACCATCAGATTTGGGCATCTCTCCAGTTTTCAATGTTGTTGATTTGATCAAGTATAAGGGATCATTCAATGATGAGGAGAAGAATAGCAAGGAAATCTTCAAGGACATCAGTAATGTGACTTTTCCTCATCAAGACAAGCTTCAGGCAGAGAAGATCTTGCAGTCAAGAGTGCAAAAAGCTACAAGACATAAGGTGTACATGGAGCACCTTATCAAGTGGAAGAACAAGCCCGAATCTGAAGCCACTTGGATACAGGAATATCACTTCAAGAAACTTGGCATTGACTTGACATTGGTCTCTCCTTCCTCTCCTTAGTTGTTTGGGCTGAGAGGGGGAGAATGGTGCAGGAGCACCTGGGAAACTTGGGTTTTCCTGGAGTCTTGAAGGAAGTTTAAAATTTTGTTGTGATATTTTTGTGGTCATGTTGACCATCTAGCTAGGTTTTGTTGTTTTGAATAATTCTTGATCAATCTATGATCAATGGATTAGGAGGTGGCAATCATGAATGGGTTTTGAAGCCCCAACTTGTCATCTTGACCAATCTTGTCAAAGTGCTTGAAAACACATTGGGTTTTACAAATTGCATCTTTAGGCCATCTAAAGACTCGAACCAAGAATCTTAACTATTTTGGAGGCATATTTAAATCTGGCTTTGACCTTTGAAGTGTTTGGAAGTTTCATTGTACAGACTGTGTTTACAGAAGTGGAAGAAAAACAGCATTCTTGCTATTATTTTCTAGTTTTTGTTCTTTTAACAGTGCTTAATGGATTAAATTGTTATGGTTATGATCTGTAGAATGTGGTTGTGGTTGTAACCAAGCATTTTGTAAGGTTAAGAGGTGTCTTTGTTACTTTTATAAGTTTTTGTTGTAAATAGTTTCTTTTCTACTCAAGTTCTGGTTTGAACTAGACTGTAATTTGAAAATGTGGTGCTAGAGCACTTTTCCTCTGTACAATCTATATAACCCTTTAGAAATAATTCCTAGTCACCATGCTTGTAAATATGGTTGTAGATAGGGTTTATGTGAGTTCATTGGATGCTAGCAAATGAATTCCCTAGGCAAGCCAAAGCAAGCCTGGTTGGGGCAGTCTTGCAGTAAAAGCTCCATATTTTGCAGGGGGACAAAGATCTGAGTGAAATTATTTTTGGAGAATTTAAAGAAAGGTCTTAGGTATGCTTGGAGATTAGGAGGGAGTTCTGGCAGTTCATCTTGAAAGAGCATTCTTTGACAATCTTCAATCAGCTCTGTGAAATTTAGAAACCCTAGGGTTCTTGTGCATTTTAGTGTCTAGACAGCATACAGCCTGAGCAGGCTTGAGACCACAAGAATCTTGGAGGTGAGGATAGGGAAAACACAATTCCTAAGCCAAGAACCTAGATCCTTGGGTGGGTTTAGGAGGAAGAAGCATTTTACCCCTGTTCAGAGACCTAATTGGGGGCTCGAGGCTACTAGCCTTTCAAACCCTAGGGAAGGAACCTTGAGGAAGCGATGGAAAGTTGGAGGTTTGTGGTTGCACAAGGACCTTAGATTGGCCATTTTGAAGTTTTTGAAACACCTTCAAACCCCTGCAAGAACCTTGAAGAAGGTTGAGGCTATTTGGCCTTTAGGGTAGAATAAGGGCCAAAGGAGAGAACATGGTGAAGCACCAAGATTTACTTGGAAGAAGGACAGCAAGTGGATAGGAGAGGGATTGGTCAGACAACAAGGGGTTCCTAGTTAGGAGCAGGGACCTATAGGTAGATTGGTGGAGCAAGGCACCAAGGAGGTCTATCAAGGAAAGGCCAAGAGTGAATCGCTGAGTGATTCCTCCAACTCCTCTTATCACACTTTTGTTAAAGTACCTGGGCTGAGTTGCATAGTGATCACTATAGTTTACAATATATTCACGTAGCCAAATCTAAATGCTAGGAAGAGACAGTGGATGGAGTTCCTATGTGAGTATGATTTTGAGGTGAAGTTTATCTGGAGAAAGGAGAATGTGGTGGCAGATGCTCATAGGTTGGATTGCCAGTTCTTTCTTGGAGATTGGGTATTCTTGTGGGTGTGTCCGCGAAAGAGTCTGATCCATTATGGAAAAGGCTCTAAGCTTGCACTATGCTTTGTTGGGCCATTTGATGTTTTGGAGAGGATTGGTTATATTGCATACTATCTTGTTTTTCTGCCCAATCTATCATGCATTCATGATGTGTTTCATGTTTTTGTTCTCTGACCATATTATACAGACATTTCTTATGTTCTTGATTGGAATGACTTACAAGTAGAGGATGGGTAGTTGGCTTTGGAGCCTATGAGCATTCTACAACATAAGAGACTCAACCTTAGGGGTCGATACATTGAGAAGGTGAGGGTCCAATGGGATCCTAATGATGAGTCTTTAGCTACTTGGGAGGATGCACCCTAAATGCGAGAGTTATACCCTTATCTATTTGTCGGCTTCCAAGAGTAAGCCTAGTTCTAGGGGGGATGATGCAGTGCCCCTCAGTTTGTTCTCTGTTAGATTGATAATTGTTTATATTGAATTGGAAAATTATGATACTTTTCTTGATGTTGGATTCACTGTTATGATGATAGTTTGATGATACTTTTATCACTATGTTTCATGGTTATACTATGACTAGTATATGGATGTATTTGATTATGTGGATTAATCTTACTATGAGTATCATGTGATCATCTAATGATTATTTTATCATGTTGTTAGCATCTGATTATTGTGTGTTGATGTATTTTGGTGAAGGGGAACAGTGTCACATCACTCACTTGTGAGTGCCATGTGATGCTACGACTTTCCTTTCATGGTGTGCATGACTGTATGCCTATGTATATGTTTGATTGTTTTGGTTTACTGCAGGTTGCAGGTACCAGGCATCGACTTCACCTGAATTGTCAGGTTTGAGTGTGCCTTAAACCCAATGGAAATTGTTGAATGAATATAGCATATGGTCCCTTATTTCAGCCATCATCCTTGAAGAGGACGAGTATCCAATTGTACTACCTCGTCAGTGTGTACAATTTGGGTTGGTCTGTTAGTGTTGTGTTTTTTTCTAACTTGCAATGAAGTCAGGTATTGTTTGCTATTTTTTCCATTTGATTTAAATTTGGTTGATTAGTGTTTTGATTCATTATTACATTAAAATAAGGTTATTGAAGCTTAAAAGACATTTTTGGTAATTAAAATAAATGCTTTTATGTAATTGTGATTTGATAAAATAAAATATCATTAATGCTTTTATTTGGTTTAAATAAATTAAGATTATGTTTTAATAAAGAAATATAAAAATAAATGTATTAATTATAAGGATGTGCAAATAAAATTAAAATGTAAGGTTAAAGTTAATAAATAAAATATTTTAAAGTTAAATTGTTAAGTGTAAATAAACAAGAATATGTTTATAAATAAACAAGAATATGTTTATAAATAAACATATTGGAAGAGTGGTGGTGAACAATAGATGTAAAATAAAATAAAATAAAATAATTAAATTAAAGAAATTTTGCATGCACCAACGAACATAGTGGATTGGCTAATAAATTGGTTAATTTGCTAAAAGAGAGGGTTTTTTTAACAATATATAGAAAAAACTAATCTTGCTTCTTCTTGTGAATGTTTTTTTGGATCTTGGAGGATTTCATATGTTTTTGGAGGTTTTTAATTGGGTTCTATAGAGTTTGTTGGGGGTTTTTGAAGAAATTGAAGTTGCAACTTGGAATCCAGACTCGACATCAACTTTCAACTCAACCAATCAAGTTAGTCCAGGTTCCTTTTTCTTGTAATCTTCTTCTCTGTTTTAGAATAAATGCTTGAAATTCATATGTTGTTTTGAACAAAAAGTGTGTATTTTTTGAGTTTGATTTGGAACAATCAATAAATGTATTGCCTAGTGTAGACACTGAAATTTGCTCTAAGCCTGCAGCTTCAATTTCTTCATAATTTGTATTTTCATGGTCGTGATTAAATAATGTTAATTATTTAATTACTTTCTAAAGTCTTTTCTCATCTATTAATTAAATAAATTTTAATTATTTAATTGATTCATTCTAACATTTATTCTTCTATTAATTAAATAAACTTAATTATTTAATTAATTCATATTGTCTTTATTCAAATTCTGATTAATTAAATAAATGATTTTTATTTAATTACGCCATTAATTAACGTTACCCTCCTCAAATTAAATAAATTATTATTTAATTTATCTTTATCATATTTTCAATTATAATTAAATAAATACTTTAATACTTTAATTATTCATTTAACCTTTCTTCACTCAATTAAATAAATCTTATCTATTTAATT
>VDFB02117916.1:266026-290054 GCA_007258455.2 Sequoia sempervirens | reverse complement strand
TACTAATTAGGTTTGACTAATCAGTAATTAGAGGATAATTAGGGGTTAATTAGGATTAAAGGCCAACTTGCAAAATTTGGAGGATGTGACACATCCTAATCAAGGATTAGGCATGTGCACATCCTTAATGAAGAGATTAGGAAATGGATTAAGATTAGATAAAAATGACATGTGAGGAATTAAATAAATGTAATATTTATTTAATTTATTTGATGAAAAGAGGATTTAAGGAGGGTAAGGTATTTAATTAAATACCTTAGAGATTTGGCAAAATTAAAGATATTAATTAAATAATAATAATATTACTTAATTAACTCAGATAGGAGGATGTTTAGATGAAAAGTGATAAATTTGGATAAATTAAGTGTCCAAATTTGGATGTCTACAAAGTTTGTTTGAACGGATGGTGGCAGATTTTCGAAAGTGGAGAGAAGAATGGAAGGTTTCCCTTTTCCTTCAATTTTCGTCATTGAATTTCGAAGGGAAACTTCCATTCCGAAGTGCGAGTCAAGAATTTGGAAGGGTGAGTTAGCATGAGTTAGAAATTAAATAAAATATATTTATTTAATTTAGAAGTGGAGATGAAAATGGAAACCCACATAATTAAATAACTCATATTCAATTATGTTTAAAAATGAAAATAGGGTGAGGAAATATTAAATAAAATATTTAATATTTTAAATTGAATATGGGATGGAGAATATTCCATTATTCAAATATTCAAAATATTCAAATTTTAGAACCAAATGATGATTAAATATAAATAAATTATGAAAATTTATTTAATTTAATCAAGCAAAAGATAAAAGATGAGATGAAGAAGATATTCCATTATTTAAATATTCAAAATATTTAAACTTTAGTATACTATGATAATTAAATATAAATAAATTATAAAAAATTATTTAATTTAATCAAGCGGAAGATGGAAATGTTAGTAATTAAATAAAATTATTTATTTAATTAAAGTAGAAGAATTAGAAAATGAACGATATAAATAAATAATTAAATTTATTTATATGTAGATGACATTAGAGGAATTAATTAAATAAATTATATTTAATTAATTAACAAGCTTAATCATGACCATTTTTAGACGTATACACATATTTAATATAATCAGGTTTTATTTCACTAGTTTATATTTTATGAACCTTAATATATTTATCAGGTTACACACAATTTGTTTTGATTTTATGTTTTATGTGTGTGGAGGAGGAGGCTCAGGCTAAACTCTTCCTTAAAAACCATTGAGACTCGAAATATACTAGGTGCAAACAATGGTTTAGCGGTGGAGAAAGGTTTTAGGGGCAGGGAGGTTGGGCAGTCGACCCCCACCCCTCTATTTTTAAACATTCAATTTCAAATTTTAAATCATCAAAAGAAATTGGCCTAAGCATATGGTAAAGTGCATGTCGTGTAGCATAGTGGTAGGTCGTCAGACTCAGAGAATAGAGGTGGGGGGATCGACCCCCACCAAACACATTTTGGTAAACGAATTCGCTAGAGGATGGAGGTAGAGTGTTGTCAATAAGATAGTGACACGTGTCATTAGTAAGATAGTGCAACATGTCTCATCATAATTCGCTAAGAGGGGACACATGTCAACTTGTAATAGACCTAACTGATTGTCGTATTGTTGACTCACCTGCCACATCAGATGCCACATGTCAAGCTGTGAATGTTCCACCTCATCTATCATACCATACAGACTGCCATGTTATCATGCTAATGTCATCACCCATACAACCTAGTCAACCTTGGTGCTTGCAACTTTGACTTGTGATATCTCAACTGTATGGACTTTGTTTTCGATGAAATGAGCGTCATTGGGATTGTGACAATGAGCTTTTCATTTTGACGTTGTTTTCGATGAATTCTGAGTCGATCAAATTTTTTGCTTTCTAATGGGCCCCTACACCTGCTTTGACCAAACTTTAACTGATCATAACTTGAGCATACGAGCTCCTTTTTTGCCTGTTCAAGTTGTGTCGGTTCATATTTTCAAGCACTTTGACGTGGTGTCATTTTCAAGGGAATATAAAACAATTCAATTTTTAGGGTCTAAGATCCATCTGGATCAATCATTAACTCACTCATCTCCTACTATGGAGTACATAAAAACGCAATATGAAAACAACACAATAGCTTCAACTTCCTTTTGAAAATAAACTACATTCAATAATGCATTTATTGGAAAAGACATCTCAACCATGCATGCAAGACACATCATTCAAAGTAAAATAACAAAGAAGAAGGGATCCTCATGTATTTTATCACTTATCCAAAATAAGATAACAAAGCAACCTCTCCCACAATAATTAGCTTGATAATCAGCTTCTCACAAACAACTCTATCTTACTTGTTGATAGCTCACTTCTCTTAATCAACAATGTTACCTCTTACTCACAAAATAACACTCTATATATCACTCATAAAATAAGACTAGAATGGGTGGTAATAACTCAGAAATAATGAACTACAAAAGATGTATAATCTCTTGGAAAATAATGTGTCCCTCGCAATGAAATGGTTCAGCTATTTATAGAGCAACCAAGCAACCTCAAAGCCTATAGTTTAGGCATGTAAAATGAAAACAAGCTTCATGCAAAGAAACTCAGCAATAAGGTGGTGAATTCTCAAGTTACTACTCAGCTTATTCACCTACAGGTTGACTTGTTTTGTGACAACAATCTAAAGACTTATTCAAATTAGCATATGCATAATTTGAATTGTCACATAAAAAAGACTTCTATAGCAATTCAATCTCAAAGGTGGTGCCAACTTTAATCCTTCCTCCTACATATTTGGCAGGGCCAAACTCAGTCAATTCCTATTTTATGACAGTAGGTTTCTATCGATCCAAATGGTGAATGAATCGACTTGGCAATTTAATATATATGTCAAAGTCAAGCATAGTCTTAATAAATACATTGACCAAGTCAAGTGTAGGATAGACAACAAAAACAAATGTAATGCCACTAATTGTATTGTGTGTCATTCATAATGATAATTGATTTCTATTAATAGTTATGAGCTATTAAAATGGCCTCCATTGACATAGTCAATATCAACCTCCATTCATAGTCTAAATCGATTACAAAACAACCTTTAAAATATTGGATTCAATAAATAAGAGATTATACATATATATATAATAAACACATTATATTAAATGTGTGCATATATATGTATAAATGTATATGCCTTTATGTACACGCATGCATAGGTATATCTACATCGATACATCTATATGAGTGTGTCCATTCACCAACGTACACATGGATATGTGTATATACTATACACACACACGCATATATGTTCACATCTGTTTCACATATAGTCATTCTCAATTATCATCATATTGATAAGTGTTTACATGTGGTACGCCTTAACATATGCATGTGTATTGTTAGATCTTATTGACATGCATGTGCATATATAAAAATATACTTCCACATACATCCCACTTGTCCATATGATCGTAATAGCACAAGAAAGATCTCAAAAACTCAAATAGATAAACATTACCTGATGCATGCAGAAGTAAACAAGACTCTCAAATGCCAACATTCTAGGGATGACTTACCTATTACCCACAAATTAACTCAAATCAATCATTCTAATGTGGTGTGTGTTTATATTCTTAGATAGTTTAATTTTATTGGTTACTCGACCAAGATCTTCTCCCGAGTGATACTTCCCCTCCACCTGGAGGAATGGAACACATACCTGCATCCACTAACACATGTACACAGAAATCAATTGTTCATAACAAATGCAATATACATAAACACCTCCAATGTTAGAATAATAATAATTTAATAACCTTTCATTCACTTATATGTAGTATTTCACCACAAATAACATCAACTAAGGTAATATCAAATGAGACAAACATCAAATGAGATAGAATTCATATTGATAACAAGGTACAAGCATAATTTATTCATCCCCAGAATTCACATTAGATTCATATTTACCCTATGCAGTAATAGTAAATAGTAACTCTACATTTGGGGTGTAACATACTCCCCCCCTTATGAATCATCGCCCCCAATGACCTAAGGTATTATTAAAACATAAGAACTAACAACACATTATTCATATATTCTCAAAATCATTAAGAATATGAGGAAACTTTTTTTGATTTTCCACATAGTCCTCCCAAGTAGATGTGTCTTCAACGTACTGGTCCCACTGGACTTTGCACTGCAAGAATTCTCTATTATGCAAGCATAGCTTACATGTTCCTAGCACTTTGATGGGCTCAAGAGTTACTACTCCAGGGTCTCATACTTGTAAATTAGTTCAATAAATTAAATGATTATCCCCTAGTATATATTTTTTAAGGTAGGACACATGGAAGACATTACGCATTATCGCAAGAGCTTGTGACAACGTGATCTAATAGGCTACTAGATTCACTTCATATAGAATCTCAAAAGGTCCAATGTAATGTGGGGATAACTTAGAAGACTTTCTAAATTTAATGGAGATCTTCTGAGGTTTCACTCTCAGCAATACTTTGTCACCTAAGGCAAAATTATGGGGCACTCTCTTAGCATCAGCATAGCTTTTCTATCGATCATTAGCTTCAGCTAACCTTTGCTTAACAACCTTAACTTGTTCATCCATTTTAGCTAAAATCTCTAGCCCAAGACTTACTCAATCCTCAATTTTATCCCAACTTATAGGAGTTTGACACTTTCGACCATACGAAGCTTCAAATGGAGCCATATTTATCACAAAATGATAAGAGTTATTGTAAGAAAATTCAACTAAGGGTAAGTAATCCTCCCACTTGTATTGTTGATCCATGTAATATATCCTAAGTAGGTCTTCCAATACTTGGTTTACCCTTTCCGTTTGCCCATCTTTTTTTGGATGATATGTTGAGCTAATATTCAACTAAGTCCCTAGTGTAGAAAACAAGGTTTTCAAAAACCTAGAATTGACTCGTGCATCCTTATCTAAAATAATATTTTTAGGAATCCCATGCAACCTAAACACTTCCTACATAAATTTCCTTGCTATGACAGGTGCTCTATCAGTTAGGTTCCCTAGTATAAAATGTGCTACCTTTGTAAGCTTATCTACTACTACTAGAATGGCATTGTGCTTATTCCCGAACATAGGCAATCCTTGCATAAATTCCATACTTATGACTTGTCACTTCCTCTCTCGTATATCATGTGGGTATAATAAGCTAGCAGGATGATGATGTTCAACTTTCATCCTCTGACACTCAAGACACCTAGCCACAAGACTAGCGGCATCTCCCTTCATTCCCTTCCAGAAGTATAATGGTTTTACATCAGACATCATTTATATCACTCCAGGATTTCCAAAGTACGGTGCTTCATGTAGTTCCTTCCATACTAGATTTCTTAATTCCTTTACGTCAGGTACATACATCATGTAACCCTTATATCTAAGTATTCCATTAGGTTCAAATTGAAAACCTTCATACCTAGAATCTTGTGGATTATCTGTGAGTGCTTGCTTCACTTGCAAGTAATACTCATCTTCCTTGCACTTTTGGAGTACTTTCCCCTTAAAATCAGTTTAGATTGTTACTATAGAAGCAATGTGTCATCTTTGACTTAATGTGTCAACAACATAATTTTCTTTTCCCTTAATATAACTGATATTAAAATCACAGTCAACTATTAACTTGAACCATCATCTTTGTCTAGCATTTGGATTAGGTTGAATAAAAAGGTACTTTAACCCATTATAGTCATTTTTCAACTCAAAGGGTTTTCCTAGCAAATAGTCCCTCCACATTTGTAATGCATGAACTACAGTTTTCAATTCTAAATCATGCAATGCATAATTCATCTCATATGGTCACATCTTCCTAGATTCATAAGAAATTAATTTCCCATCTTGCATTAGCAGACCTCCTAACCCTTCTCCACATGCATTTGTGATAATCATAAAGCTACCTTTAGGATCTAGTACTTTTAAGATCAGTGTGGTGGTTAATTTCTCCTTGAGTAGGTCAAAAGCCTCTTGAAATGTCTCAGTTCATACAAACTTCTTTCCTTTCTTTTGTAAAGAAGTAATTGGAAAAGTGATCTTAGAAAATTTTGCAACAAACTTCCTATAATACCATGCCAAATCTATGAAACTTCTTACCTCTGACACGTTCTTAGGTATAGGCCACTCAATTACTGCTTTAATCTTAGCTAGATCTATGACAATTCCATCTGTTGAAATCACATGACCTAAATAATGTACCCTCTTTTGGAAGAATGTGCACTTGGAAAGTTTACCATACCACCTATGTTCTCTCAAACGTTGTAGGACCATTTCTAAATGCTTGCAATGTTCTTCCTCATTCTATAATAAATCAATATATCATCTATAAAAACTAGTACAAATTTGTCAAGGTAATCCCTAAACACACTATTCATCAAGTTCATAAATGTTGTAGGTGCATTTGTTAAACCGAACGGTAAAACATTGAACTCATAGTGACCATATCTGGTTCTGAATGTAGTTTTAAATATATCTTAATCCTTAACCCTCAATTGGTGATATCTAGATCTCATATCTATTTTAGAGAATATTGCAACACCCCTTATTTGATCAAAAATATTATCAAAGTGTGGCAATGGATACTTGTTCTTAATTATAGCTTTGTTAAGCATATGATAGTTGATGCACAAACACAATGTACCATCCTTCTTCTTGACAAAGATGATTGGAACTCCCCAAGGTGATACACTTGGCCTTATCAGTCCTTTCGACAATAGTTCATCCAATTGTGTCTTAAGTTCCATAAGTTGAGTGGTAATCATCCTATAGGGTACCTTAGAAATAGGTTCTGGCCTTAGAACTATATCTATAGAGAAGTCAAATATTCTTTTCAGAGGCAACCTTGGTAATTCCTCTAGAAACACACCCAAAAATTTCATTAATATTGGATATATCTCCATATCTAATTTTCTAGTTTCATTTATTTCACCATCTTCTAGTTCTTGTAAACTTTGGAACTCTGAATCATCTCTTTCTCAAATTCTTCAATATTTACGACGAAGAGTTTACACCCTTTATTCTTAGATCTTATAAGATGCATTGTCGTAATTTTTCAAACCTTAACCTCCCTAGGTATCCCTTGGAATTTAACTTGATTTCCAAAATCATTTAGGTATTCTACAATCTTAGCATGGCAGTCTACTATAGCCCTATGTTTCCACAACCAATTCATACCTAGGATAACATCATATGATCCTAGAGGTGCAACATAAAGGTTAACTTCTATAGAAAAACTAGGTAGTTTTATCCTAGCCTCAAATAGACATTGATCCACCTTTTCTCTTTTTTGGTTTACATACTTTGCATTCCAAGACATTGCCATGTGTCCCGCCTTTCTAGATAATTTTTTAGCTATTCTAGGTGAAATGAAATTCTCAATTGCACCAGTATCAATAAGAATAGAAAAATGTGAGCCAAACAAAATACCAGGGGTTTCGACTGGAGTTACTTGATACTCTACCTGATGGTCGTCCATTGATGCATGTATCTTATGTTGAAATATTGCTTGTCAACTGGGTAATGGATTACCATATGATCGCGATCCAGAAGCTTTATTGGGACACTCATTAGCATAGTGATCCCCTTTGCATATAAAACATCCCAAAGGTGAGCCTCTTTTCCCTATGGTTTCTCCATACTTATTGGTATTTTCACTAGCCTTATTGGTATTACCCATCCTAGAATCATTCCTTTTCCATTGTCTCCTTATCTCTTTTCCATTATTGCAGAATATTTTCCCCTTTTGCCTTAGAGCATTTTGCACAGATTCCTCAATCTTAGGAACTATCTTGTTAGAAAATTTCACATCCTTCTTTTGCTCTCTTCTTTCTTGATGAGTGGAATTAGCCCTAAGCTTTTGCTCCTACTTAATTGCCTTCTCATATACAAGATCCATTGTTGTTGGACCATGCATACCCACTTCTCCTCCAATTTGACTATTGATTCCCATTATAAATATCCTAATACAGAAACATTCATCCTTATGATATATGGGAATATAGCACAGAAGTTGGGTAAACTTCTCCCAATATTCGTTGACTATCATGTTACCTTGTTTCAAACCCTAGAAATCTAAGAGTTTTTTGTCATAATATAGTTGTGGTAACCATATCTTACAGAAAATCTCCATGAATTCTCCCCATGTCAATTTCCATGATTTGATATTAAGTTCCAACTTCTTGTTCATCCACTAGTTAGAGGCTTCCCCTACTAACTGATGCAGACCCTATGTGGCTTTAGTAACTTCATCATAGTTTTGTATTTCAAAATAATTTTCCATTTGAACAAGCCACACCTTAGCCTCATCACCTCCAACACTACCATCAAAGTTAGGTGGAATAACCTTCTTCATGTCCCTAAAAAGTTTGGAAGCTACAAGCTTCTTATTCCTTTCCACTGATGGCGCAAGTGATTTTTCCTTCTCATGATTATGGTTTTCATTATGCCCATGGGAAGAATTTTCCCCCTCATGATCATTAATAGGTACTTCCTTTTCTACCCCATCCTTAACTCTTTCTTGTTCAAGGTTAGCCAACCTTGCCAAGATTTGGTCAAGCCTAGCCTCTATTCTAGTGGTTCCTTGTCCAACCTCTTGACTTCCATCGAGATTAGTTTGTGTCCTCACCATGCTTATGTGATTGGTTTTTACCTAAATTTTTTATCCATGTTAGGCTAAATTATGTTATCAATTATCTTATGGAAAACATTAAAATAAAAATTCATATGTACACAAGAATTCCACATAAGATTAAGCACACGCTTCTTTTGATAAACACATAATTTTATTATTTTCTTGAGGATTTCAATATCCTTTCAATTACATGGAGTGACTATTCAGATAGTCGAGTGGGAGTATCCTTTAGATTCACTCTTAGACACATAACTTAAAGGAGTATAACCTACAAACTAAGATAGTTGTTGTTCCCTATCTTTTTGTTCATCTCTCATTTGTTTGTACCTATCCCAAAAAGCATAATAACATTCAGATTTATCATCTGATACGTATTTACGAGAGGAAATGTTAGTATGGTGTTCATCAACAATGTAGTCTACCCTTTTCGTAGACATTTGTTAATGAGACCATTTTCTGTCTAGTGATGTCCATGGTACACATCCCTTGGACTCTTTACTTGAATAAATTACTATTACTTCTGCCAGTGGTTGAACTCTAGGATCCCTAAAGATGAATGCAAAACTAACACTTTCTTCTAAAGGCATATCCCTGGAAAGCGGTAGTGACTCAAATTTTTCTGATGAGATGGTTGGTAGGTAATTGTACATAGCCTCTATCTTCATCTTCCTCTTCACATCACTAATCCAAGAAAGTGTGTGGCTAAAGGTTTTGGTGCCACTCAACCAAATAGCATTATCGTAGTTGGTTCCCTCTATGGTTCTAACAATGGATTCCTTTTCCTTCTTGGCCTTCAGGTAACACTCATTTCTGATTACCGAATTTCAAGTTGTTAATCTGAGACACACCATCCTGGCATAATAATTCACAACATTAGATAATGTTGGACAAAAATAATGATGAAATCATAGGTTCCAGAGCTAAACCTGGTAGCTCTATTACCACATGTAACGTACTAACCCTTCTATGAAATAAAAATTTCTAAATTTTACACCAAACGAGTAAATAAACAAGTAACAAACCATTGCAATACAAAAATTTCTTTTCTTTATTGATAATTTCCAACCAAGATGCATAAAATATTAGAACATGAATTCCTTTTCATTTCATATAATACATCAAAGAAAGAAACATACATTTGCATACATAGCTCAAAGAGCTTTAGAACAAATAGATGCAAGACGGTCTAGGATCCTTCCTTTCAAATCTTGGTTCTTTTGTCACCCAATGTGAAGGAGAAGCATCACTCAGGCACTTTTCCACCAACCACGGACTCATAATGTGATCCCCCACACATCTATCATTCGATAGATGGCCCTTCCCTTAGACGAAAAGATTGGTAGAGTAACTGATTGTTGATGGTGTTTTCTGCACAGCAACAACTCAGACAGAATACAATATTCTATCTCTCTTGAAAGGTAATCCTCAACAATAAATTACTAAAAATCACCCCAAGGTCTCTCGGGTGTTAGGTCATAACAGTGCATAAACAGCTCAGATAAAATGTGAAATGTTGGTAATCACAATCGGACCTTACTACAAGCAAACTGTATCTTCCTGTTATCAGATCTTGCAATATAATGATCTTTAATCCTAAAACTAACCAAATGATAAAGAAATAGCAAAAGATAGGGATGCAAGGAAGTGATAACATCTAAACTACTCCTAGAATGAACAATGTAAATAACAGATATTTGGAATGGACCTACCTCAAATAACCAGTTCTTGATCAACCACAATGCAATCTTACAAGAATGGTGCAATCTTCTGAGGAATACAGATTTTCAAATCATAGACATTCATCTACAATCAAACTTAAGCACATTGAATATATGGTCCAGGTTGACTTTGCCAGCCTACTACAATCAGATAGTTACTGGGAGTATAGACCAGAGATAGCTACAAACATTCCAAATATGAAATCATAAACATCATGCATCCAACTGAAACTAATTTATTTCTGGATACTAAACCCTAAATCTTCAAGCAATTTGAAAGATAGAACAACAAGAACCATGCAAGATGAAATAACACAAGAGATTGCACCAGGAAAACCACAATGTCTTCAATTGTATTAATCACCAAAATGCTGCAACAATTCGACTGTTCTGATACAATATTTGCTTCAAGAAAATCAAAATACTCTAACTCTTGCTCTTTAATTTCTAATGTCTTCTTGCTAATATCTAACCCCTTACAATGAGGCAAAAATGCCTATTCATAGCAAATCCCCAAGACATGTCAGCCCAGCAAAAAATTTTTACAAAATAATAAAAAACTGCCAAAACAGGTCGGCCAAGGAAAAACAAACTAAGGCACACATTAAATGCCCTCCACCATCAAGGTCAGCCTTGACATAATCCCCAATGAAGTCTGGTCCAATGCATGCCCTATGATAATAGGGAAGCACAAATCTCGAAGTGAGCATTAACTGCTACTTCCTTTATCCCTCTTCTGAACCGATGACCCTTGGACCCTCAAGAATATTCCATCCAACTCGGCAACAGGTGGCAAAGGAAAAATCTTAAGTCAGCATTTAATTGAGTTAATTTCTTCCTTGGACCGCTCAACAGTTTTACTCCAATCTTCCTTGTTGGACAAATACTTGTCCATTACAGCCAAGTACGTCGCTGCATCATCAAGCTGATGGCTGGTTATAACTCCCTCATAATCCAGGGCATAAACTTCATGCCACCACTCTTTCAGTTGTTCCAAGCTCAGATATTTAGGAACTATCTTCTTCCTACCTATCATTACCTCAAAGAAGGCAATGCATCCATCATATACTACAGTAATCTCACTATCGATTTATTTCCTTCATTTTTGTATCTTCTTCAGGGTCTTCTGCCTAATCTGCAGAGCCTCAAACCACTCCCAAGGTTCATCCAATTTGGAGGAAGGAAGGATACCATCCTTATCCAGTTGCTCTTTGCCATGTCCTATGATGACCCTCGATTTCTACAGCAAAAGATCCATGTCTTCCTTGTCCTGTGACAGTACATGCTCCAACAGCTCTTTGGCCCGGACTGCGTCCTTCCCAACAGACAGAATGTCCTTGATGGTATCATCTCCTTTTGTTTGCACACTCACCAGCCAGTCTATTGCAGCTTGAGCTGAAGCTTTTAATTTCTTAATTCCGGAGATGGTTTCCTTGGGCAGAAAACTGGGAGTAGCAGATGAAGAAGGATGGAGTGACTGCAAGGGTTTCATCACTTCCTCCAAACATTTCTTCAGTCTTTCATTCTCTCTTCTTAGCTCATGTTTGGTTTGGGTTTCCTTCCTCAACCTGCCCACAATTACTGCACTGGACCCTTCAAATTCTTCTATATCCTGTTCCATGGAAGCCGGTCCAAGGTTGATAGTCTGAATATTGTAGTCCTGACCAGTGACTTCCTCCCTTGTTTTGTCCGCGGCAGGAGTGGCAACATGGACAACCCTGTTATGCGTTTCATCTCTTTCCACCCTTGAGATCACCTTTGTTGCCTTCCTTTACCGATCTTTGACAGCATTTCATCCCAGTCTAAAGGGGTATCCTCAATAATCACTTGTTTTTTCCTTGCAAGTTCCTTCTCTAGCCAGTCCGGGGCTGCAGGGTCAATCCGAATTTCTTCCGTCTTAATTTCTTCTGGTTCTGTCGCTTTCTCTTCTTTCCCTGTTGTTACTTCACCCTCCCCTTTCTCAGGGATCTGTTCACCTTGATCGACTTCTTTAAATTCCACCTCTGGATGTACCGGTGATGGAGTCTTAGCAGGGATATTTTCCTCCGGCTCAGGTGATCCGCGGCCTCTGTCACTTTCCGGGGAATCCTCATACTGCACCAAAGGAGAAGTATACCTTTCCTCCTCTTCAACTTCCATCTCTGTTGCTTCATTGAATAGTGCTCCTTCCTTGAACGGTTCTGCCTCCCCGCTAGTTTCATGTTCTTCAGGATTTTCCGGTTCAGGTATGCTCGGTGGAGGAGAAACAGACTTAGATGGCTCCTCAACTCGTAGCCTTGGGGGAGAATCCTTCTTCTGCACGGTATCCTTTGGAGAGGGAGTTCTTGATTTCCTCGTATAGACTTTTGTTTTCTCCCCTCCTGAGCTTTCCACATCAACAATAGGAGGCTCATCCTTTGATGCCTCTTGAGTTTTCTTCTTTGAAGTCCTAGTTGTTCTGGTTTTCTTTGGTGGTGGAGGAACATCCTCCTCTTCAGCTTTTCCAGACTCTTCCTCATCAAAGGACTTGATAAGCGTTAAGGTCTTCCATCTCCTTTTTCCTTTTGGTTTCCTTTTCACTTCAGGCTCACCTTCCTTAGGACCTCTAACCTTTATCTTAAACGGTGAAGTCTTTACAGTTTTCCCTTTGGGCTCATCTTCCCCGGATTCCTCAGAAGTCAACATGGGATTAAGGTCTCCCATCAAGTTGAAGGTGCAAAATACCTTCACATTTTCTAGCTCCCAGATTTTATGTTTTACCCAAGAAAGAGTGAATTTCATTACAGGGGCCATTAGGTCCTCAATTCTGTAACCCCGTCCTCATTCCAGTTAATATCCCCGGCTGGCTTGTCTTTCACTGCCTCATAGGTGTGGTCCTGTATCAAATTTTCGTCATCCTCCAGTTGATTCGGGATCAACTTGACATTGTACTGCCTAACTGCCTCCACAGGGAGTCTGGAGTATCTCTTCTTTCTCACCTCGAGGTCATCCTTGATATTGACCCAATAATCCTCTAGGTCATCCTTATGCCTGTACTCCCTGGTAGCCTTCTTCTGTGCTTCTCCAGTTATGTCAAAGTTCATCCTTTTGGAATGGAAGGAGAAACCATACGCTGCCAGTTCTTCCCCTGCAATATGGGCTGATTGAATAGAGGGGCACATTTCTACCACACCAATCCCAAGAGGGAAGTCTCCACCAAAGCCTGTCTTGTGCTTTTCCCTTTTCACAACGGCATCAAATTCGCAGATCTGCCTCACAACCTCCAACAAAACAAGGTGATCAATAGGGTATCGAGGCAACCTGTAAGGGGCAACCAGGCATCCATCAATTTTGAGGTAGGTGAAGGTGGGGAACTGATGAACCAGGCTCCGTAGTTCTTTACTAGCCCCTTGGCTCCGTCGGACAATCTCATGTGCTCAGCATTCTGTAGCATCTGGGTGATATGCATTGTAAATGCATCGTTAGCCCTTCTGTAATCTTTATGCCCAAGATGCAATTCTGGATAGACCTCGTAAATAATGTCCAGTCCAAGTGTCCCTTGTGGGTTCAGCCCCTTGTATGGGTAAGATATGGCTAGTATATACATGATATAAGAAGACAGTAAACTTCTTGGCCTCCAGGACATTCCTTAATTTCCTGTCAATTTTGGCACTTATGAGCCCTGCCCAGTGATAATTGGTCCCTTGTTTGATCTTAGTTATCACGTGGACCATCCAACTTTCTAGCACCCCGGCAGTCCTCAAACCACCCACTCTGCTCAAGAAGGTGATAGCATCATATACATCTGATCTGAACTTAACCTTGTGCAACTGCTTGGGAAACTTTGAATAATGAGACTTGGGTTTCTCCAGCCACGAATTGACTATCCGCTGAGCCTTGATGGGCTCATTCTCATAATATGTCTTCACTGTTTCTATGTTCAGAGCACACACAGAAGGTAGGTCAGGCATGTTGAAGGCTTGTGTAATAGAGGTCGGACTGAAGTTGGCCAAGACCCTTCCCTCGGTGCTAACCACCCTCTGTGTATCGAAGTCATACTGTCTGGCGCACTCGAGAATTAGCTCATAGCACTGGACCGCCGGAGGGAAGCCTGCCACATGCACTAGTCCGGAGTTCATCATTCCCTGCCTCAGGGCTGATAGATCCTTCTCTGTCGTCCGCTGCTTGAACTCCTCATATCTCCAGGCCCCAACATTGGTATCAGATACTTCGGCCCACACAGAAGACACTTTTCTCTCGGGAAGCTAACCCTTCATATCTAGTCGTAACTGTTTTGCCTCAGAGATGGATGACCCTCATGTGCCACCCTTAGACATTCCAGCAGCAGCTTTGCTTGATTCGGCCTGCACATCCAAAAATCCTCATTAGTATTCAATTTTTATTCATATTCCAATCCAAAAGGTTAGCATAAATCATATAAATCAATTAAAATCCATCACTACTGCTAATCCTTTGAAAATCTGGAAAAACAAAGCAATCCAGGAAAATACCATCGGGGCGGAATTTCGGAGAAATCCGACCCAGACAGATTCCTGTCGCCAAAGCATCATTAGTTAAATGGATCGTTAGTATGGATGAAAGATCAAAAGATAATCATGGAATTCAATCATTGGCAACAAGAAATAAGCATTTAACAATCATTACATTAATCCTATCATCAAAACATCAATCGGGACGAAGCCAGATAGGAAAACTGGAGAAATCCGGATGGGACAGATTTTCGAGGACAGCTCAAAATACCCCAGAAATTACCACGGCCCGCGGAATAAGCCCAAACCGGGAAAATCCGGAAGCGAGGAAATTCTGCGACGACCTCAGAAACCTGATAAACGATGAAAATGTGAATCAAAGGCCAAATGATCACGGGATCTCCTCCACCTGAGTTCTAATGGTCTCAAAACTGATGACAATCAACAAAATTCAGAGCGCAAGGGATCCCAAAGTCTTAGAAGCTTGCAAAGGACAAATTCCCATGCCAAAACAACGATGCCCTAATCTGGACGAATAACCCACCCGCCATTAAAACCATGGGAAACCTTAAGGTTCAAAATATCGGCTAAGGATTCACCTAAGGCATCTGAATCTTCACAGGATGAGGCTAGCGTGATACAAGGACAAGACGGACAAATCATCCCAAATCCGCCATTCTGGGCCGAGCACCAAGAAAACCCTAACTTCGCCGATAGCAAATTTCACACTAAAAAGGGCAAGCAATCTAACCTAGAACCCCGTCTAAAGGATACATACGCCATCTAATGGATAAATAGAGCTCATAGGGCATGGGGAATAGGTTTCTACAACAAAAACGGGTCAAGCCCAGACTCAATAAACGCAGAATCAAGACCCAGCAAAGGCCGACCCAAATGATCAACATTAAAAATAGAAGAACCCAATTGTGGCGTAAACAAACAAGAGGAGTCATCGACCACCTACCATGGATCAAAGCGGATGGAATTCAGGTGCGAGGAGGAAACCAAGAAGCAAACATGTCCAAGGAATGAGAACTTTAACCAGCAGCACTCCAATCAATCCACACTCAAACGACTCAAATCAATCTTCAAGGCGCAAATGAGAATTTCTAATCGCCAGAGCAAAAGCAGATGAGTGAACGAAGTTAAAATGATGTTCAAAGTGCTCTAAATCCGCCCATATACCCATCTGAGCAAAGGTACCTTAGTCATTAATGCGCGACAAGACATTTCTGACAAATCTGGAAACCCGAGCCCAAAACGGAATTTTGGAAAATCTGGGAATACGCGAAAATCCGAATGGATAGGAATTTCACGGAAATGCAGAAACCGGTAAAATAACGAAGATCGGGATTTTGGCCAAGTCCAGGAAAATCCACCTGGAACGGAAAATCCCGGGATCAAGCAGAAACCCGGATTCAGAGAATCCAGCCAGAGACAGACAAAGGGCCAAGCCCGGGAAAATCTGCCAGAGCTGGAAAATCCCGGGGTGAGGTGAAAACCCAGAGTTTGCTTAGGACTCAATTTCAATCAATTCAAACCTCAAGGCAAGGTCAAAGCCAGCAAGATCAACATGCCAAGACCCTAAAAAGATAAGTCCCCTAAAACCAAAGGTCAAAGACACCAGAAAAGAGGGTCCCTACTCCAAGTGGTGCGTGTGTGCAAAAACTGCACAACAAATGGCGACTCTGCTGGGGAAATGCTCCTGAGCCTTTCGATGACAAACTGGAATCAAGAACCCAGAACTCATGGTTTCAACTTAGATACCCAGCCACCACCCATGTGTAAACAAAGAAACTCCCAGCCATTCAAACATTCCTATACCAGGGTCTAAGTGTGTGCACATGCATTCATTGCCTACCCTCAATTGCAACAAGAACCAGACTTGGTATGAATAGGCTACGTAAAGATTCTTACTCTAAAAGTAACCTGGATAAAGCCTTGCTGCCAGTCAGGCGTCCATAGCCCCGATGAGGTTATCGATGTGGTCCTCCTGAACATAGCTCTATGGCCAGCCAGGCGTCTATAGCCTTGGTAGAGATATTCAGATCCCCCTGATAAGTTGAATTCAAACCTCTCAATTTTCATATTTTCTCTCCTCTTTTTCTTCTTTTTTTTATTTTCTGATATTTCTTTTCTTTTCACTCATTTCTTTCAACCTATGAACAGTGAAGTCCACACTCAGGGCTGAGAACCACAGTGGCACTAGAGCAGAACATGATTTTTCACCTGTTCAAACCTTATAAGGATCTTTTACAACTTCAGGTATATTAAGGATTAAAAGTATAAGACCCCAATATACTCCTGTTCAGATTGACTGGAAAACCTTTGCCTCAATGTAAGGAGAAATGACATAAGGTAAAGAGTTCATACCAAGGTGTCCTGGAAGGATGATTGGAGTTTGTAAGGGAAATACCAAGTACATTAAACCTACTTTTCCACCATTACCATACAGATGCACCCACAATCCCCAAAAGAGAAAGGACCAAAAGCAAGAGCAACACAAACCAAAACAAACAAACCAAAGCAAACCTACCCTAACCAAACAAAACAAGCAAAGCAAAAAGGGAAACCTACTCTAACCAAAGCAAACAAACAAACAAAGCAACCTAAGCTAACTATTTACAAAGCAAAGAGCTAAAAATAGCTCAAGACTGGAAATAATGTTTCAGATACTGCCCATTGACATGCAGTGGTATGTCTTCTCCCGTGAGAGTCCTCAGACGGAAGGCATTATCTCCCAGTATTTTGGCAATCTGATATGGGCCAAGCCACAATTTATCAAAGTTTCCATGACTCCCTTTCTGATCATGAGGTTTATCCCAATATAGGACAAGGTCAGAAATCCTGAAGGCTTTGACTTTAGCTCTCCTATCAAACCACCTCTTGACTACCCCCTGATGTTTGGCAAAATTCTCCAAGGCATTGTCTCATTTTTCCTCAAGGTGCAATAATTCTATTAACCTAGCCTCCCTTTTGTCCCCTTCATCATAAAACTGATTTATAAACTGTAGAGTTGGGATCTTGAGTTGGATAGGGAAAACTGGTTCTAGACCATACACTAAGTGATAAGGAGATGTTCCAATGGAGGACTTGAGTCTAGTACGATCTGCCCAAAGGGCAAACCGAAGCTGGGTATGCCAGTCTTTTGGGTTCCTCTCTAACAACTTACGAATGACAGTCAACAGGTTCTTATTAGAGGATTCTGCTAAGCCATTTCCCTGGGGATAATAATTAGATGCAAACTTCACAACAATGCCATGATCAAAGGCCCAGTTTGAGAATTTCAAAGATGCAAAGGCAGGACCATTATCATAAACAACAGCAACAGGACATCCAAACTGATTGAGAATGGCAGATTCTAAAAAATCAATTACTACCTCTGATGTGCATTGCCTACAAGCAAAAGCTTCAGTCCATCTCGTAAAGTAATCAGTGATAGTAAGAATGTACATGTGTCCCGCAGAAGATGGTGGTGGATTGGTGGGACTATAATCCCTTACCCAGGCCAAAGGTTTTTACCTGATAGCCCAATTCGTACGATGTTGCACGCCTGCTTTCTCACATTTCTGCAGTCGACAGAAGTGTAACGAATTACATTACTGATGATGAACGCATCCTTGAGCGGTGTAGGCCAGTAATACCCTGCCCTCAAAATATGATTTGCAGTAGCGATTGTAGAACCATGACCAGTACCATATTTCTCATGAAACTCATTCATTACCCTTTCAGCTTCCTATTTCCCAAGACACCTCAAATAAATACCTTCATGATTTTTCTTGTATAGGGCTCCTTTCAGCATGAAACCCGTCCTTTTCAGCAGGCTACGCCTCAATCTTGCATTAAGACAGGTGTGAGTTGGAGATGGTTCAACGGGTAATTTTTATATCGTCATACGGTCGTCACGGGAAACCTCTTCAACATTATAGTTAGAGCAGGATAATTCCAAGGCCTATCTACCTGATGCAGGTGATACGTGCCCTCTTACCACGACTTCATGGGGATGGATCTCAATATCGCCTCGTAACATGGTCACTTGTTTAGCTCTGACGCCTAATTCAATTCACATGGGAGTAACAACTACTGAATCAAGAACGATTAAACTTACCGCTATTTAGGGATATAATGCTGTTCGCCTACTCAAACAAAGACATATGCTTGCTTTCCACGCTTGGGTAAACAGCTGCATCCCTTTAATGGTGCACTCACAACAATGGGATGCTCATTCCCCTCGTCAGACTTTTGAGTCAGCGTTCCAGCACATGAATGGTCTGAAGCAAAGGAATAGATATAAAAGGGTTTGCTATAATCTGGGCTCACCAATACTGGAGCGTCAGCAATGGCTCTCTTAATCTCTGCAAAGGCCTCCTTCGCTTCTGTAGTCCATTCAATCTTGGCATCTTGTTTCAACATGGCATTTAATGGCTTCACAATTTCAGCAAATCCAGTGATGAATTTCTTGATAAAGTTAATCTTACCAAAGAAGGATTTCATCTCCTTCTTACTGGTAGGTGGTTGAATCTTCAATATGGCCTCCACTCTCTCAGGATCTATAGCAATTCCTTTTTCTGATATGACATGTCCTAACAGCTTGCCTTCTGTAACTCTGAAAATACACTTCTTAGGGTTCAAAGATATGCCGAATTCTCTGCATTTTTGAAACACTTTGTGCAGATCTAAGATATGATCCCCTCTATTTTTGGAGAAAACAGTCAGGTCATCCATGTAAATGATGATGCATTTCCCTATGATGTCTTTGAAGGCAATATCCATAGCTCATTGGAACGTAGCTCCTGCATTGATGAGTCCAAATGGCATCCTCCTGTAGGTGAAGGTACTCCACTTAGTTGTGAAAGCAGTTTTGTGTCTGTCCTCATACTGGACCATCACTTGATTGTATCCTAAATAACCATCCAGAAAGGACATCATCTGAGACCCATTGACCACCTACAACACTTCATCCAAAGAGGGAACTGGATAGTTATCTTTTTCTGATGATCTGTTTAGATTTCTGAAGTCAACACAGAGCCTTATTTCACCATTCTTCTTTCTTACTGGAACCAGATTGGCCACCCATGTCGAATGTCTGACAGGAAATATGATTCTAGCAGACAGCAATTTCTGAACTTCCTTCTATATGAGTGGTTCCAACAGTGCATTAATAGGTCTATGCCTCTGTCTGAAAGGTTTAGCGCCTGGCTTCAGAGGTATAGTATGAGTTATGATGGATGTATCATAAGTCTTCAAGTCTTCATAACCCCAGGCCACTATGTCTGGAAAACTGTGTAAGGCTTCAATTATCCCTCTTCTCTCTTCTGGAGTGCATACCTTACCAATGAAAATGTTCTTTACATTGTCTTCAGTTCCCAAATTGTGAGTGTTGCATTGTCCACTAATTGATTCTTTTTTTTATTCTTGTTCCTGATCTCTGATTTTGTCCATATCAAAAATTCTCTCCAACTGTACCATTCCCCTTGGAATAGTGTTAGACCTCAAATTCAATACACCTTCTAGATCCAATTATGCTTCTTGAGGTTCTGTTTCATCAATAATCTGTGAAGAAAAAACATCTGTATTTGTGATAAAATCAAGAATGTGTTTATCATCCTCAAACACCTGAAAGTTAGTCACATTGTCTGGGACTGATGGCACAGGAGTTAATTCAACAGTAAACTTCTTCAATCCTGATAGAGACAGAGGCTGCAGAGTGCTGACTGCTTGAGCCAGAGAATCGACAGTTTGATCCCTCTTCCGTGGGATCAGTTGGATATTAAAAGCGTCAAATCCCTCAATGAGGTCCCACACTCTATGCCTATAATTGTTCATTCTCCTATCGTGACATGAATACTGCTTTCTTACTTGTTTGACTACTAATTCTGAATCACCAAAAACTTGCAGAATCTTGACCCTTTTCTTGAGTGTCATAAGGAGTCCATGAATTAATGCTTCATATTCTGCTACATTTTTTGTGCAATGAAATTGAAGCCTATGAGCTGCAAAGAAATTCTTACCTTTTGGACTGATCAGTTCAAACCTAGCCCCAGCTCCATACTTGGACTTAGATCCATCAAATTTGAGAGTCCAGTATTCTGCAGTGGTATTTTTCTTCATTCTATCTTTTGGCTTGTCAGTGTTAGAGGCTTCCTTAGTCACCACAGGTTTCTTTCCTTGATATTTATCTTGAGGACCATCCCTTTCTGCCCTCGCAACTTGAGTTGGACTTAGGCACTTCTGTACTTGTTCTACTACTGTCTGGCACAGGCAACATTCCAACTTTGAATGAGAAGCATTATGGACTCTACACCAATTTGGTAAGAGTAACTCCCTAAAGCTTGTCCTCTTTCCTAGGTGAGTCTGGTTCTCCATACACTGCTTGATGAACTCCTGGAAACTGTCCAATAAGCTGATCTGACTGTCTTCCGGTTCTTCTTCTTCTTCAACTGATTCTGTCAAAACTTCAACAAGACTGGACCTTGTTTCAACATCAGTTGGCATCGTATGCAACATCAATACCTCTTCTGCATTTGATTCTTCATATTGAGCCGATAGCAGGTAATTTCCCATTCCAACTTCTGATATCAGTACTTCTGTTGAAGTCTTTTGGTATTCTGTAATCATGTACTTCTTTCCAGGGAAGCCACATATGAGAGTGATCAGTGGACACGTATCCATTCAAAGCCTTAGTGAAATCCCTTCGTAGGATCAAACCATATGCATCAGGGATATCGGCTACCTAAATGTTGATAACATGTTGGATCCTTGGATCTGAAGCTATCTGCATGTGAATCATGTTAAGTTCCCCTACCACACTTACTTCGGTTCTGTCCAACTGAGTCACCTTCTTCTGGGAATCAGCAGGTGTAATCCCTAGAGCTCTACAAACTCCAAATGGCATCACATTGGTGGAAGCACCAGAATCTAATAAACAATTATGCAGATTATTCCCGAATATACGGACAGAGATCAGAAATGGTGGGGTTTCTGTCTTTCCCTGAAACAAAGTGGGATGAGTATCCACCTGGGCCACTTGAGTCTTGTCCTTTTCCTTTCCTTTATCTCCAGGGGGCGGGTTGGTCTGATTTTGCGCCTGGTTTTGTGTCCTTACGGGCTGAGAACTGGAAGTCTGGCTGACAGGCTCACCAGAAGGTTTATCCAATGACTTCGAATTTACATCATA
The DNA here is from genome assembly GCA_007258455.2 of Sequoia sempervirens. Classification (NCBI taxonomy): domain Eukaryota; kingdom Viridiplantae; phylum Streptophyta; class Pinopsida; order Cupressales; family Cupressaceae; genus Sequoia; species Sequoia sempervirens. The sequence continues at coordinate 268,034 of VDFB02117916.1, read as the reverse complement.
GGTACCTAAGACAACATTTCTAATTGCAGGGAGTCTTAACAACTCAAATGTAGAAAGATTTACCTTTAGTTTCTTGAACTCCTCTGCAACATACGAAGCCATCTGCTCCTCACTCATATCAGTAGAAACTTCCTTAGAAGGTTCTTCTGCCTTATCCTTGCTTACTTGAATAGCCTTTTCCTTCTGTGGTTCAGTTTGATCCTGTCTGTCCTTCGAAAAGTACTGCTTGGAGACATGTGGATAGGATGAATTGTTACTAGCATGGGGATCTGGAGGAGTACTAAAGTTGTTGGGAGGAATGGAAGTAGTGAAAGTTCCTCCAGGTTGTGGACACCTATGAGGCATGTCTCTCAAGCCTTGCCTCTGAGACATCTGTACCTCTTCAACATAAGCTTCCTCCTGATCGAGGGGTCCATTGTCATTCATTGTTTCTTCATTGAACAACTGAGCTACTTCATCTCCGTTACAAATCTGATCTGTTTCATCTTCCTGGGAATCAGTTTTTTCTGGTACATTTTCCTTGCTGGCTGGAAAAGGAGCATGATTTAATACCAACACAGGAGAATCATATGAGTTGGAAGGAACAATCTCCTATCCATTCACATTGTTCTCTACCTCATACTGAAAAATAGAGGCAGCAGTTTGGAACTCTCGACATTCCAATTCAGAATGCTGACTTGTCTTATGAAGCCTGCACCATCCTGATAGGGCTGCTTCTGCCAGATACACACCAGTAGGAGGTTTATCTTGACTGACTGGATGGTTTGCAGATTGATTAACAATCTAATTAGTAGGTTGATCCAATGGGGTGGGGACTCCTCCATTATTGGGCCCTGTATTCCAAGTTATGTTATGTCCTTGTGATGGCCTTTTATCAAATCCTGATCCACTACCTTGGCCTCTATCAAAGTTTTGCCTCCTATCGTTATTGAAACCTCTATCATTATTGTAACCTCTATCCTGATTATACCCCCTATCATTGTAGAATCCTCTGTCATTACGCTGTCCCTTGTCAAAATTTTGTCCTTGTGAAAACTCTCTGTTCTGATTAGATTGCATTCCCTTTTGGGCAGCTTGCAGTTGACTATTATGATTTCTCAGGTAAGTCACCTCTAGATTTAGCTTCTTTATTTGTTCAGCCATTTCATCAATCCTCTCCCTATTTGGGTCTCGATAGGGAGGTTGATTTGGGTTACTCTGAGGGGGGATAGGCATTGTGGTGGATCCCAAAGACTGATGCAACACCTCAGAATTCTATAAATAAGCAGGGAAGTTATTCAGTTGGGACTGGTACATAGGCTGATTAACCTGCTATTGAGGGAAGTTTGTCATAGGAGAGATCTGGCTCATGGGATGACCAGGGTGTGGTACCATAGGTAATTGGGGAACTGGGTTCATGATTGGGGTATGATTGGTGAGAGCCTGATTTACCGCCTGAATCTGGTTGGGATGTGCAACTGGTCCCAGAGAAGGCAATGGCCCAGTCAAATGCTGTCTCAAATCTGTACTGAGCTTAACAGCTTCCGTATAAGCACCAGTCAGGGTACCTGGAGGGTTGGGTCTCCATTTCAAAAAGGTTGTTGTTAGGCTATCCAGAGCTTCATAAAGACTCCCAGGGCAGTACCATCATCTAAAACATATGGGTCTTGTAATCTGGTGAATGCACGGTGGAACCGATTATTGAAACTGGCTATGGGTTCATTAACCTCTCTCTTAACCTTGATGAATTGCAGGTATAATTCATTGGCACTAATGGGTATTCGGAACTTCTGCAAAAAGGCCTTTTCAAGGTCATTCCAATTAAGGATTGAGCCAACAGGGAGATGGTTATACCAGTAAAAGGCTTCTTCTCCTAGTGAATAAGGAAACAACCTACAGGCAACATCTTCATGAACGATCCCTCTATCTTTGAGGCAGGTTTGGAAAATCCTTATGTGTTCTTCTGCGGTTCTGTTTGGGTCATTCGCATGGAATTTTGAATAGAAATGCTCTGGGTTTTTGGGCATTA